>BLFK01000645.1:152116-170147 GCA_014634185.1 Astreopora myriophthalma | reverse complement strand
GGGGGGGGGGGGGGGGGGGGGGGGGGGGGTCTGGGGGTCTTGACTCCCCCCCTTATGAACTGATTGTCTAAAGTGAGTAGGTATGAAGAGTTGTGTGATGGGGTCTACAGTTCATCTGAGAAGGCTAGAAAGTCTAACCATTTGTAGAGGTCATTACGAAGGCAGCACTTCTCCTCAGTTATTTAACCCTTTAAGCCCTGAGGGCTCCCCCAGTGACGAGTGAAATCGTCTGGCGTTAGACAGAGTAATTTCTTTAAGTGGCACTATTGGGAGTTAAAGACTTAAAGACCCTGAGATAAGTATAAATTTCCAACCATGTTTAATGTTTGGACCCCTCCCCCTCCAACTATAAAAATCCCAGGATGCACCCCTGCATTAGTCCATTCATCTGGCCTTTCCTCACATACTTTTATCAGTCTGTCCCTAGTTTAGATGTCAATCTGACCATCTCTTTATCTGTCAACTTGTCTGTCTGACTGTTGTTTTGTTTTAATCGTGTAACATAGTTGTGGCAGTTTGCTCTTTGCATCAGATATTTGTGCCTGTCATTTCACATAGTATTTAATTATTTCTTTTTGTCCTGCTATTTTTTCTCCTCAGATGATTCAAGTGCTGATGACAAAATCAAAAGTGATCCACACAACACCATCTTTATTGCCAGACTGGTAAGTTATTGATCAATAATTATAGAAATTAACTTTTTAATGCCCACGAATGCCACTTATAGATTTCTCTCTGGCTGACGCCAGATAATTTTAATCGTCTCTTCGGGGACCCCTTGTGCAGGAAAAGGGTAAACATTAGTGTATTAATTGTCTTGTTGATATATTGAAAGTTTTGATTTTAATTTGGATGTCTTGGAAATTTGGATTTAATCTATAAAATATATACTGGTAGTTAAATATTAAGTAATATTCAACATGCTTGTTGGAAAAAATACCACTAGATGTTGCAGCATCTTGTGGTATTTCTTTACAAGGGCTTTAACACTAAAGAAGAGATGCTCTCTGCTGTTTTTGGCAGGTCAGTTGCCCACTTAAATTACTCCCTGGAGGTCAACATGGTTGATGTTTAAATTGTTTCACGTAATAATTGGAAATTACAGAACAGAAGGGTTTTGAAAATGTTCATTTGGTTGAGTGTAAGTTTTTTGCCTTTGGTTTTTATGCCAGTGTACTGGAAACAAAGGATAAAATATGAAAACACAATATGGAACTGATCTATTACACATTTGTTTTTCAGATATGGTACAATTAGAAGTCTACGGCTGATAAAGGACACAAAAACGGGAAAATCAAAAGGCTACGCTTTTGTTGAGGTACAGATCGGGAAATGAAGTTTAAGATGGTCCTGTTGGATTCGGATAAAAACTAAAGAAAACACGAGCGGGTAGAGACATTGCCGTGGGGTACTTTCTTGCGTTGTGCAAACTCTCGAAGCACTGAAAGCCAAAGACAGTTTACAGTCACGAAGCAACTTCATTATTTTGTCCAAAAGAATGCGCTGTAAAACAATCAATTCATGTTTCCGCAGATTATTACGGCTCCGGGAGGGTTCCGTTTTCAAAGGTCACATGGAAGACTTTTGAAAACGGAGCCCTTATTAAAATAGGCCTCTCTCGCATTCTGACTTGAACATTATTAACTTGGACTGAAAAGTACAGAACCGAACCGAGAATTCAGAACCGAATAGCAGGACATCGCTCCTAACCTCCATTAATGAAAAAACAAAAAAACAAAAACAAAAACAAAAAAACAAATCGCCCAATCTTAGCTCAAAGCGAAGAAAATAAAGTAAACTTACGTTTGCTGTATCTTGTGTCCTTAAGTCTGTTTGAAGCATTCTGGGATGGTTTTGCGATTCGCTGCTTACCTTTAACAATTGGCTGTGAGCTAAGATTAGGCGAGTTTTTTTTCGTTATTTTATCTTTTCCCATATAAACCCTATATATCGGTACGTTGACTGACTGACCCATGTTGTGAGTCTGGGCTGCCTGTGATAAGCCCAGCAAACTGATCTGCTCAGAGCTTCATAGCTCAGTTGGTAGACCACACTTGCCTTGATAAGTGTGAGGCGGTCTGCAAGCTGCCTTGATGCCAACAAGAATATCTGTTGCTTATACACTGAATTCATAAATGACGGCTAATAAATTATTCGTTTCTCTATTTTCTAATTTTCCTCCCTAGCCTCATTTTAAAGCAAAAATTGTTTTGAGCGTTTGCATGCAAAAATTGCATTCCATCACGCCAACTGGTTGCCTTCTCGCAGTTGAAATCCTTAACGTTGTTCTGTTGATTTCAATTGTTACGGTCTGTGCACGGCCCCACAAGCTTGAATGAAGCTTTAAATACAACCGTGTATAAATAAAGGTTCTTTCCTTTGCTTGACTTTACTTGTACGAGCAGCAATCTTCTCGTGTTTTCCCAACATCCCGCATAGTGATTTACCCTGGCCTATACACCTTATTCCAAAATGGCCGCCATTTTACTATTCTTTTGTTTTTTATTCAAATTAGCCCTTGTTACCTCGTTCAAGGTAAATTATTCTTTTGAATTTTGAGCCTGAGAAAGAGGCGTCGAGGGTCAATTTGAATAAAAACAAAAGGATCTTAAAATGGCAGCCATTTTGGATTAAGGTGTATATCAACCGTAGGAAGGTGTGGTCTATTACTTATATAATTCACTTTAAAACATTGAATATACAACCACGGAAACAATAAATCAACACACACATTAACTTATTCAGTTTTCAGACAACAATGAGGCGAAGAAGGTTTTGCGTGAAACAAGAGACGAAAGACTTGTGATTGATGACCGAAAGGTACATTTCTATTTGAAGACGATCGACCAACTACGACAACATTATGATTTACATGCGGATGTACCGCGTTCAAATTCCGCTCTGATCACGAACTGGATTTGTCTTCGGTGCTACCGAATTAAACTCCACCAGGTTTTGTGAATATTCGACTGGAGCCGCCAGCCCCCGGCTGGCTGCCTCCAGCTCCACCTCCTTGTTGCGTTTCGTGATGTTTTGTTAAGTTAAATTGCGTCTTTTCGTACACGGCCCCAGTTTTTTCTTTTACTTTACTCTACTCTTAGTGGTTTATATATCGAAAGAGAGGGAACCAGAGCTACAAAAGCATGACTAAATTAGTAGAACAACAACCGGGTGTTTTTCTTTTTTAATACCGTTGGGAATGACGAGTGTCGATCTGAAAGTTGATTTTTTTGCTTAATGCTTGCCTGTGAGTTTTCGAATTCGTGAGTTTGAAGTAAACCAGAGTCGAAAGGCCTCGAAAGGCTCTCTTGTGAAATGAATAGTTAGATTGGAGTTCTGGTCAACTGCTTTACATGCACCCAGACAATTATCTCGCAAATCTTCGCGGCAGCCATCACCTGGTTTTCTCCCTCTTGCATAAAAGTAGACATTTTTTAACATGGTACAGGTAAGGCAATTTACCTTTTTTTCCAGGTACTCGTTGATCGCGTGCGAGCTGGGGTGATTCCAACGTGGCGTCCAAGAAGACTCGGTGGGGGTTTGGGACACAGACAGAGAGGAACGCAAAGTTTTGCCTGGAAGGTGAGAGCGCAAGATTTGGAAATACTGCAATCGGAATTTATCTCGCAGATAACCAGTGGCAGACAAATACAATAGTGTTGTATTACCTTGACTAATATCAATCGTATTTCCATGAAATGCGATTTCAGAAATTCCAGTTGAAATTGTGCTTGTTCTTCTGCGTTCTTACCTCTTTTCTATTTTCTCGATCAGCTTCCATACTTTGGCGATGCATCTCGCATAGACCACGCAGAGGTGCGTAGGAAACAACAGCTGTGGCTGGAGCACAACAGGTTTGTTAAATGATCAACCCAACATGCACATTTTTCGTGGAAACCGGCTCGATCAGCACCCATAGTAAGAAATCCTGTTGGATGTTCTTCCGCGTTAGAACTAATCGTGGTTCGAACGCCTCGGCCCAGGGTAGCAACTGTGATTGTAGTGAAGGAGTCGCGCTTAATTCACGACCGAAAATATTGAAAGAAACGTTCTACTCCACGGGGGTCGTCTGTATACTCAGAGCCTACAGGGGTACTGGTTGCCAACGACTGTGTGGGCTATTAATCAAGGGTGCACATGCCTTAAAATGGTCTGTTTTGAAGGTCAAAGTTCAATTCCTTTTTCAAGATTTCGGACGCTCTGTTATCCCAGTCTGCTTGTGTTACTTGGAAATTTAACGTTTTCAGTTCAGGGTAGGGTGTCACTAACCTGTTGGTGAATTTTCCTATCATTTCACAGACGTTCCATGGAGAAATCTTCTTGATCCTTTCTCCCTCAAAACTTCATTTCTTCAATTTTTTTTTAAATGAACTTTTCATGATGTATGATGTGCTGAAAAATGTGATTTAACTGAGGGCCACAGCAAAGCACCGAGTGGTTAGTTTTGTGCAGTAAATAAAACATTAAAAGCACCATAGGGAATACACGTCAATTCCTTTCGTTTTCTGTAGTTATCCTGTGAAAGTTTGAATGACTGTGCACCTTACTGAAGAGCGGCTCAGGAAATTTTTTTGTCTTGGCAACTCAAGGAAACAAGCAAAATGCGTCAAGTGTTTCCAAAATCGTTTTATTTTTAATCATAAGATTTTCCTCAGGCAGAGATTGGCCACAGAACGGAGTTCCGATAACGGTGTCCCAGTTCAAACGATAGCACTTGATTCCAAAAACTACATTTCAGAATATTATATTTTGTAATTTGGACTTAGTGTTTTGGGAGAGGACGGGTTAAGAGAGCGAAAAGATGACGACAACTGCCTTCTACGACCTCAGCTGTAGGCGAGATCGAGAACAACACAGAAGCTGTAAAATGTGGATATTTCTTTTATAAGGTAAGACTTTTCTATCGTGTCGAGTCTCCGAGCTCGGGTGGTAATTTTAGGTTGCGTTAGCAACAAGGCAACGAGAACATCGCTTCAAAATAGGAATTTCTATCATTCTAATCACTTCACGATTATTTCAACTCTTTCAATGTGTTAATTACCGTGTGTGTATCAAGAATGAAATTGTTATAAACGGCGTTCAAGTTTGAAGAGTATGAAAAATCAATCGTCGTTTGCTGATGTTCTCTGCAAGCCGCTGATTTTGGTCATTTGACGTTTCTTTTAATTTGCAGAGGATGTAAAACGCACGTGCAGAACGTGCAGAGTGATTGTTTTGTTTTTGCTCATTACATCCTTTTTTTGTTTGTTTACGTTCTCGTCGCCGTTGCCTCCTCGTTGATAAAACTCTATGTCATCAGATGCAAGACCGCTCTTGCATTGTGAAGTTGGTCGGCCTGTTCGATTACGCTAATCTTGACTGGTAAAAGGCAATGAAGCCAGTGGACCGCCATCTCTTTATCATTCAGTGTTGTTTGTTGTTGTGCATAATCAACAGATTAGCAAAAACAAAGGATGGCATTGGTGAAGCATGTTCCCCGAGGCAAATTCGTTGTTTTCCTGTTTGGAAGGCTAGGGAACATTCTAGTTGCTGTCAATTTGGCGTGGAGTCCTATGATGCGGAAAAGAGAGCCTCTAGAAAACTCATCTTGCAAGTGTCATCCAACTTTGAGGTCTTCACATGTCTGGTTGTCTTTCAACGAATTTATATTAATTAGAGTTTGCTTGAGTGAAGGAGCTTAATAATTTATAGTTTATCTCAAATTGAAGTCCATTAACTCCAAAGATTAGAATTTTGTCCTGAGCGTATTCGTTACAAGAACCAAGTTGACAAAGTTGAATTTTAAGAGAAAGAAATTTGATACCTCGGTCCATCTCGGAAACTGCAGTTTTCTGACTTTCCTTTCTTTTCTTTTTTCCCTTCACTTATAAACCTTAGAGTTGATTGCTTTGTTTTGTTTTTTTTGCGCAGAAAGAGAGGAATTTTCATTTGACGAAGAGCTGTGTTTTTCACATCAGTTGTTTAAAATACAAAACCAAAATATACACATGTATCGGACTGGTTTGAGAGAGACTTCAGTTTTGGTTTCACATAAGATTGCTTCAATAAAAGCTCATTTTCGAATGATTTAAATACCTAGATCTCCCCACATGTTCGATTGCAAATGCACCATGACATGTGGAGAAGAAGCATGTTGATCAGTACGAGTCGTTCAATTTGATCATGACTCACGATTTGGCCTGCACCGGGGCGATAAATAATGCAAGATATTTTGTCCGTGGATGTTAATAAAAGCTCTCATGAGTAACGGACTCCTCTTTCAAGAGAGTTCAGCATGCAAATGACGGTGGTTTCCAGTTGGGCAAAACTTGAAAATAACTCGGTATGCAAATTTAATTTCTATCGTCAGAGACTGTTTTTTTCTGCCGTCCATGAATTTTCAAGTGCGCCAGTTAAACAAACGGAAATATGTTTTTTCTTTCTCTCTCGGCACAGGAAGCTATCTTTATCTGCGTGCGAAAGGCGTCTCGTGTTGGCAACTTGTAGGCTTTGGCCATACAGCTTTGGATTTCATCCAGAAAGGTCTTGCCAAAGATAATTTCTTCCGGTCCACTTGAAGAGCGAACAAGCGCGCAGAAGCCCTGACAGACGTTTCGGACCACCTCAGCTCAACTATTACGGATTCAGGTGAGGCTCTTGCATTTCGATTCTGTTTCTCGCGTGTCTCTACGTTTGTCTATACTAAACTAAAATAAAGGAGACTTTAACAGGCGCTGTTGCGGTTTAGTCGACCCGCCGCAAGTAACGGATACGAAGTTGTGTGAGCTAACGGATTCTCCGATACCAAAGCGCGCTAATTGAACGTGGTTAGCCGGGAGCCTTAAGTAACACACTTTAGTTCGATTTTGGAAATTACGGGTACTAGAATTTGACTAGAATAGTCGTAAGATCAATTGCGAGAGAGGACAGGCCGAAATTGCCACGATCAAGAGCCATTCACAGCCGATTCCATGTAAACGCGCGTGGTAGGAAGACGGGCGCAGACAATTAATCGAAAGGCTAGGAATCTGCTCGCAGTGGTGGCAAATTTTGGCTCGCTATTCTGAAGGGTCGTATATTCGATTCCCGCCGTTTCAAAACAGTCATTTTAGGAATGTTGCTCTGTAAAATTATACTTTTCCTCATGATTTTAACAGGCTTGCATTTACTTTGTATTGAAGTGATACACCATGGTGAATCTTAGCTCTACGACAAGAGATTATTTATTTGGTCACTCGTAATCGCGTGCAAACCATTCTATTCGGGCATAGCCTAAGCGCGCATTCTCAATACTTGCAACACCTCGAGTCGTCGGTCTCCTCATTCATTTTAGCTCGGCCACTGTGCATGCTCACTGGGGTATATCAAATGCGATCTCTCTACGGACACGTTAACACAAGTTTGAGATGCCTTCTGTTGATTCTCGATATTAACCTGCTCGTTTGAGAACAGTCGGCGCGAGTTTTACCTCCACATGAGCATATACATCTAAGGCTTCAGAACACGGTTTTTAGTATTTTGTTCGGGTGCGTTTAGTGAAAGTCAAGATGTCATCATTGGTTACCAAGGCAATGTAAAGAGAAATAATTGATGGCGCTACGCTGGTCTTATCCCGCAGCGATTTGTCAGCTTTAATGCAATGTTCATCTTCGATGACATTTTTCTAGAATTCAAACACGATAAACGGCATAAAAAAAAAGCGACATTACAGAACGATTAACGGCGATGGTCTTCATGCGCTGAGTTATGGAGCGAACGAAGTGATCGCAGTACAGTTTTTCAAAGTCTGTTGCCGGTCATAAATTATTTAACATGATCTACAAATACGAATGTTTTCCTGTCGCTTTCGCAATTAACTCGAACGACTTGTTTTTTCCCTGTTGACTCAAAGTTGAAGTCGTTTCGAACACATGCAGTAGCTGCCTCCTGTGGGTGGACTGTGGTGTTCGGCTAATTGAATTTACCTATGGGGTCTTAAATTAACAATGATATCAAAATGAAAATCTTGAAATTAAAAAATGCTAATATCATCGCTTTAGCTTTATAAAATTGGCCATTTTAAGTGAAGATATCCAAACTTCAGACAATGCAAACTTCAGACGGTGAAAGTTTATATTCACATTCACCTAATGCATAAAATATGTTGTATTGTTTCAATAGAAAACAGTGATTAGTGAATGTTGTTTTCATACTGGCGGGGTGGCGAAAGGCGAACTTTTTTTCCCCGTGGATTTGAGCTCTCGAATCGTTTCCAATCTTCGAGTTGTTAATCCGTCCACTATTAAAGTAACTATCAATACAGAATGTTCACAGGAATGCCATTTCAATTGATTTATTTATACGTGTAAATGCCAATAACTGAGCTCTTCCATATTTTTCTGATAACGCAACGAACCCCCCGCTAGCTTAAGTTCCACCTGCACTTAAGATGCAGCAATTTGCACCCACCTATAAATAAACCTTCAAGGCTACTCTAAAACTCAGTCAAATTTTAACACAACAATTAATTAGTGCGAGCTCACCTGCTACTTCGTGTGGATGGTGTCATTTTGCGGAACTTAACGTGCACAATCTGCCTTATTGCACCAAAGATACTGCAGTGAAAAAGGGTAATGGATGGCAAGCACTAGAAGGCTACTGAGAAGGTATAAACCTTACAGTTTTACTACTAGAGTTATAGCGAGGAAATCTCACCCCACCGAAATATTTTCAGTTTGTAAATGTATTCCGGTACGAAACCATGCATCATGCCAGTTCGTAAATAACAGAATTTATGCGTGCCTCGGAAACCGTCGTATTAAAAAAAAAAAAGCTTTTTGCAGGTCCTTTAAGTTTCTGAGCACAATTTCATCGCTTTTCATGATGTACAAGAATGAATTAGAATGCTAATTGCCACTTTTGCCTTACATATAACCTCAATTCCCTTTGTTTCGACAGATATCGAATTGCCTTTTGGCAAACGACGTCTTCCGTAAATATTCTAAATTGTAGTGTAGTCAACGTAGTCAACATGTTTCATGTATTGAATTAACTAATGAGCCCATTTGAAAGTGTTCTCTTTAGAAGAATACATATACCATAGTGAGAAAAGGTAACAGTTATAGATGTAACTTACGGACAACAAATACGGAGTTGCTAGGCCCTCGTGTGGCTGTATGTTTTCTACAGCTGTGCTTATTTAAAAGGCTGTTTTTGTTATTGCAGCACATTCATAACATTTGCCCGTTAATTTAACAGCACTAGAGAAAGCTAAACGATAACCGATCGCTCTATGACTTAATAGCAGTATTCACGAATTACCTAATTTTCCAACTGCAATTTTCGTCAATTTTCTACGCTGCTTGCATGGTTTCGATGGACAAGGTGTTCTCATTTAAGCTCATAGTTCTTTTTCCGGACTGGTATTCAAATTTGCGAAGGTGGTATACATTAGCGTTTAGAGCGACAACTTTATCAAATGAATGTGGTCATTCATTTGATGTGATTCCACATGCTTCAGCGTTCGTATATCGAGTTGATAAACTTGTGAAGTTTGGAGAGCACGAGAGAATCGTAAAGGCCGCTTCACACGGAGCGACTTTTTGTAGCGCGCGCTTCTCCCTTCGTACGAACAAGTTGTGCACAACTCTTGGCATTAAGCAATATGTCACTCTACGGCTGTCGTAAGATTCTCAAGATGCCTCTCTAAGCCGTACGGTATTTGACAAGTTGCGAATTTAATTTACATGAAACAACAGCAACTCGTGTCGTCCGCTCTTCGTATAAGGGAGTTTAAGCAAAGACGACGGCAACGCCAACGCCACAGAACAACAGGTTTAATGAGGAAGAACAATAGCCCTGCGCTTTCTGCAGGTGCGGCATGCATTGTAATACATGTCCTTATCGTCTTCTGCAAGACAACGTGAAACGACCAAATTAGGGACTTCAAGATCTACGACGGCAACGTCAGAGAGAACGCCACCACACAATAGACTTTAATGAACAAAACAATGGCTCTGCACGTGCGTTTTGAACTTTGGTACATTTCTTTCCCGTTCTCTGCCAATCTACAACGTCAAATGACCAAATCTCAAGTTTTAAGGAAAACGCGCCCACACGACGGAGAATTTTGATTTTCTTTTTTAGTTTGAACACCGTTCGTCCCAATTCAGTTCCTGGATAGTTCGGATAGTTTGTAGAAGTCGAACGAACTGGAATAATCACGAAAAAGATCGCAAAACGTAAACCAGCAATTTTAAATGACGTTTTCATGGACGTCGCCGTCGTAGATCTTAAAGTCCCTACTTAACGTTTTTGACGACAACGGGAACACACAATGGTGAATCCTCCATGCTCTATCTTTACTTGTATGCCGTTACTACCATTCCAGTCATAGGATACCGGTACTCCGCCCATGCTGTACAACGTGATCGGGATGGAATAATCGCAAAATACTCACGATAGCGCAAATCTATATTTTGAAGCGACGTTTTCGTTGGCGTTGCGGTTGCCGTTGTCGTTTCTTAAACTCCCTTATGCTTGTTGCATTCAACAAAGTTGTACATTCTAGGTGATCAGTTTTTCTAGGCGTAGAGAATCTCCAGACTTCCCATGTGCGAAGAAAATAAATTAAATAAAAAACAAAACAAAAACAAAATCGAGTGCTCCTAACAGAGTCTAACCTATGACCTTCCCGGCGATTACTAGTTCGGATGTTCTACCGCTGGGCTACAGGAGACTCGTAGGAGCCAGGCAGTTAAACTGGATTCAGGTGGCAACCATGCTGCATACTGTTTTGGACTTGATTGTTGAAAGGTGGCATTCTCACAATTATAGCGAAGGAAATGGTGAATTTTATGCCTAGTAAATGAATGAAGTGATGTATTTATCGATGATGACTCGGGAAAATTCGGCGGAAAAAAAAATGCTGACACCATCAGCCTACTAAGCAAAATTTTTATGAGTGCTTAGGTGTAATGACTTTTTTTTTTGCGTAGATTTGTTGGCAGTGGTAGTTATATTCATCTTCTCTATTAGATTTCTTCTCCTCTTTTGTATTCAGATTCAAGAGCCTTGCGCGATGGTAAAGTCTTCAGAAATGGCTCGGAGTACGCTCCCCATAAACAGAATCGCGGTGTTTCTTTTTCTTCTTCTAGTCTTTCCTACGCCGATCATGGGACAGTTTGTGTTACCTTTCCTGTACATGCCTTTAAAGCAACTAGTGCCATCTGCTCTTGCAAGTGACCCTCAACACTTGAAAGTCACTTCTGAACATGCGAGGAATCATGAAGGATGGTCTTTGGTATTCACATATTCTGAGTCTATGGGAAACATACTTACTGCAGCCAATCGTTACCTTGCTCCATTTGATTTTACTGCCGATGACTTGGTGGACCTCGATTACTCTTGGTCTTACACTATTCTGCGTACTGCAGTGAATAGCTCTCTGAGTAACAGAGCCTTTGTTTTGGCCAAGACCGCGGGATACATGCAAGAACAACTACTAAACTTCGTCAGCCAAAAGTTCTTTTTCGATCCAAACAATGTAGCCTCGAAATTGGGCATCCAGGCCGCTAACTTATCGAATTCGTTGGACCCTGCCAACTGGGAGGTCGTTGTCCATGCAGTGATCGAGGAGAGTTCCTCTTCATTCACCAGGCTCCTCGAACTTCCTTCCGTGAACACTTTGGCCGATTTGGTAAGCGTTCCGCTCCAACAGCTTCTAAACGCCAATCTGAGCAGATTTGAAGAGCTCGTTTTTCCTTTCATCCCTAAGAAGGCGATTCTTGACGTAAACGCCACTTCGTACCTCCTCAACTCTTCCGGTATCATTCCTGGAGACTCCTACAAAAATGTTACAATGGAAACGATTTTGCAGCAACATGAGAATATAACGCTGTCTTTGAGAGAATTCGGTATTCTCTACAACCTCACAACCGAGCAAGCCAAAGCAATTGGTCTGGCAACTTTTTCTCAAATGTCCTTCGTTTGCGGAATTTCAACTCAAGTTATTTTGGGTCTCACCTTACCTGAAGTGTCGCGAAGAGTTGTGGGATCGGTGCACGTTATTCCACCATGCCCCTTGCTGATTACCATCAGAGGGAAATCTATTGCGTCATTTGCCTCTGCTATCAACACACAGACCACAACTGTACTGGAAATACTTACGAGGGTTTCCAATCTCACATGGCGTGAAGTTCACCAAACCGTCAGTGCCTCTCTGCCAGAATGGGAATTTTTAGACTCAGTTACCTTGCCACAGCTGGCTGTTATCTCTGGTTATTCACTGGAATCGTTGCTGAATGGTTCTGCAGCTGAAGGGGTGGATCTTGTTTTGAGAATGCGAACTAACGGGAAACTAAACAACAGAACGGATGCCCATCGCTTATTCATCCGAGGCCTTCTTGAAGAGAAATTCAACTTGACGTTGAATGAGGTTGCCAACTTGACCAAAACTCTTGAGGCATCGCTTCTCAGCGCTTCATCCCCGTTGTTATTTAAGAGCTTTCTGAATGCGACAGCTACCTACTTTGGGCTAACTTTAAGCGAAATTGTAAGCTCAGAGCGCCTTTCCGAGGATGATCTCTTCAATTTGCCAAGACAAGAATGGGAGCGCGTTATTTCTCCCTTTATTAACGCTGTTTTAAAGTCTGAAGCAGCCGGTTTGCAAATGTCGGTTGACGACTTGGTTCAGTTACTAGGAGTTGCATCGGTCGAACTTTCTATCCCCAAGTTGAAGGACCTCGTAAAGAATGAAATCCTAGACGCCAGGGAAAAGAAAAGAAAGCTTGAGACTGATCCAGTGAGCTTGTATTTATCTCAGAATTCTGTCTCCGATCCAGACTACCTGAACTCAACTGTTCTCTCCTTGGTGTTAGCAGCAGGTGGTTACAGGTCAAATGAACTCAAACTCATTTACGGTTACATTGAAGACGAAATGTTCATCCTTGAATCGTTGCGTATTGGCCAGCTTCCACTTTATTGTGACCTCAACACGTCAGCTATCAAAGACAGAAGTCCATACAGCATCACTGTAGATTTGGTTGGAATTAGGGGAGTCCCTGCGTCTTGCAGAAGCACGAGATTTTACAGTGCAGCACGCGTAAAGAACATGTCTCTAGTGCAGGCAGAGTTCAGCCCCTTTCCAAACTCAACTGTTCCCTTTGTGATTCTTGTGGAAGTGGTGACAGGGCTTCCTTGGCGACTAAACGTTTGGGCCTTTGATTTGAAAATGGAGGACTGGAGAGTATTGTACGTTCTGACCGAAGATTCATACAAAGACGTTACCTCTGGCTTGGGCTCCTACGAATCATCAACACTCCTGCAAATATTCAGTCAGTCGGTGGAACTGCAGGAAGGCAACAACACCGATCTTAGTGTAAAATTACAGCAAAATCGTGCTTCTACCCTGAATATCCTTTATCAAGTTTTTCAAACCACTGAGGAGGAGCTCATGGAGTTGAGTTCGAAAACAAAATCAGAATATGATTTGCTTGATCCCATGGGAGTGTTTTCACTCTTAATCGAGGACTATCTTGTTGGAAAATTTAAGGTGTCTGTGAGTTCGTTAGCAGTATCACTGGATGTAAAACCCGGCGATGTCCAAAATCTTTCACCAACCGAGTGGCCAGAGATGATACCGTTTGTAAAGGCAGAAATTATTCGAAGCGGTCAACATCAACTTGGTGTGTCGTTGCCTAATTTTGCGGAACTGATGCAGGAAACTCCCGAGGGTCTCCACAACTTGACACTTGCTCAGCTGAAAGCCAAATGGGACAGTGTGGTCCTCAAGCTGCTGAAAGGAAAAGAAACCATTGGAAAAAAATCTGTTCGTGAGATTACAGTTTCTATCGGGTTAGAAGTGGACTCGTTGAACCATGTCACCGTTTTGGCATTTATTGAAGCGAGAATTAACGTTTTAAAATTTGAAATTTTGCTATTGTACAACTTCAGCTCTGTCGGGATTGATGTGTTGAGCAACTACACGTTTGTGGAACTTCCTGGCTTTTGCAATTTGTCCAAAGAAAATCTCTTTCGGAAAAAGCCCTTTGAAATCATTGTCTCTCTACTGGGGCACGACAACGACATGTCGTGTAGAAAGATAGCAGCGGTGGCTTCCGCTTCATTCCTAACTGTTGGGGAATTGGTTGCGAAATTTGACTTCCAAGTGAATGACAGCGTCAGCTTGTTGTTAGTGTTTGAAGATCTATTTAAACTGCCATGGCCAAAAATTGCATGGGCCGTGAATGCTACCTTATCTGATTGGCCCATTGTAGGGGCGCTGGATCTGAATGATGTCACAACGTTAACCTCAGAAAGTACTCAGACCTTGAAAAGTCAAAAGTCATTCCGAGAGATAACAATGCAGCTGTTGGGTCTTTCCGGAAACCCGTACACGCAGCATATGAATGAGTATCGCTCCAACTTGGAAACTCAAGCGTCGGATCTTTTCGGCGTGAACTCTTCCAGTATATGCGATGGCTGTAACGCTGTGGACATACTTTGGAATTCTCTGTCACAACTAGACATGTTGATACCATATGACCCTTATATTCTGCCAAATGAGTTAAGGGTCTCTCATTACGAATTCAACCTCACTATACCGTCCCAGTGGCCACTTTTGGTGCAACCGATAGTCCGTGATTCTTATGCAAAGGCCGCATCATCTCTTGGAATGGATCGCGATCGGTTGTCGATTCTTTTGGAAACCCCATCTACAGCTGTACTGGACCTGAACTTGAAGCAGTACCGAGCTTTGTTCGGTCAGACTATCCAACCTTTCATTGATGCAAAAGATGACCTCAGCAATTCTTCGCTTGCAGACCTCGCCGCATCCCAAGGACTAAATTTGTCAGCTCTTAACGAAAAAAGCGTTTTTGACGTCATCGACGCAGTTTTCAACGTGTCGGTTCAGAATATTTCCTTTATTCTCAACTGGACTTTGGAGGAACAAGCCAAGCTCAGAAGATTTAGTCTTGATGACTTGACGTACGACAGAAGAAGAACGCTGCAGAGTCTCGGTCGTGAGAACCCTTTGACATTGGTGGACTATTTATTGCGGCGGTCGTTTTCTCCTCGCCCGTGCAGACCAGGCTTCATAGTGGACAATGCTGACACTTGTACAGGTAAGAGTATAGATCGTCTTCACTTGACGTCATGGCGACCATATCGGTGCACCTAAACAAAGAAACGGCGGCCATTTTGGTATCTCAAAAGAATCCTCAGGGATCTAAATTCCATTTTTATGCAAATATTTCATATTGTTTCAGTAAATCAATATGGCCGCGGGTCACGTGAGTGAAAACGATCTACTTTGAACACCAAAGATATAGTTGTAAAAGAGGGTGATGGTGAGTTTTTAGCCCCGTGATGGATAGAAATAATGAATTTATCAGTGATAATGCGGGCATACTGCGAAAAAAAACCCGAGTTCTCCTAACAGGAGTCGAACCCATCACCTTCCGATTACTAGTTTTGATGGTCTACCGCTGAGCTACAGGAGACTTCGGGTATGCCCCCATCTTTACCGATAAATTCATCATTTCATTCAATCGCCAGGCTTAAAATTCTTCTTTACAACAGATGCGAGAATGCTACCACTTCGACATTTCAACCCTAGGGTCGGGTCTTACCTCACTGAACGGGGTTCAGGATTGGGCAAAAGAACAATAGAACGAACAAAGAGAACAATGGATTTAGCACCGAAAACAATAGAAAGTACGACACTATACAGCCAATGAAATTGAGTGTTCAACAAGAGGTACGACCCTACCGCAACCCTAGCAGCGTGCAGGTCGTTGGTGACCGGAGGGTAATTGAATGGCAGACCTCGCTCAGTGGTTGAGCATCCAGACTAGTGATCGCAAGATCATAGATTCGACTCCTGTTAGGAGCACTAGGAGGATTTTTTTCTGAGTGTGCCCGCGTCAGTCATTACTCATAAAAACTAAACGCCCTGGCGGGGGGTACTAAATGCAATTTAATGCGGGGAAGCTCCGCCCCGAGGTCCGAGCCCTTACGCTTTTATATGCCATTTTTGGCAGAAAAGATACCCCTTTCGAATGTACTTTCCATTGACAAGTGGTACCCCTTTCACAAACCTACTTAAGAACACTGTACAGTCATATGGTATGTGTGTTCGAAATATTTTAATGAAAGGCTCTTTAAATACCTAAATGACTGATTTCCCTACCCTTTCATATACTTCGACTCGTAAAATCCCTACTCTTTCATATACCTGAAGCGTCTTAGGGGCTAAAGGGTTACTATTCCGCCGCCTCCACTGGTTTGCCGCTGGAGCATCATTTTAGGTTGCTGCGAATCAAATGAAATGTTTTTTGTTTTGTTTTTTGGAAAAGGGGGAAACCACTTACCACATACACGGAATACCCAGAAATTCCGGTTGGAATGTCAAATGGTACGGACCATCCCATTTGGAACTTTTCAGAAATGATGATGCATCGTAATAATCAGCGAATTATTTCTGTTCTTTTTGGGATTTCCTGTTGATATCAGTAAAGGTTGTACATTATCCACCTTTTATTAGGACAAGCTGCATCATTTAATACTTGCGACCAAAATTCTCACCCGGATGGTTCGTGTAAATGGTAAGCGCCCCCAGACTGTCGCCGCAGAAAAACCTCGCGTGGCATGAGCAAGAGCCAACAAACTCAACCCACATATGACGCCTAATCCGAGTATCGAAACCTGGACACACCAATACTGACGCCTACCCAGGGCTTCAGGGTTGGTTTGATTTGTAGTGTCCGCACTGATTTAAGTGATATAATCTGGGCTGAGAAATTTGGCAACCCTTTTTGAAAAGGGAAACGGGGATAACGGCCGGGTGGTGGAAGCTCCCAGCCTGTTACCTTTTTGGCCCAACGCGGTCCTTGGACTCGACGTCTTATGTTGGTTGAGTTTGTTGTTGGGTCTCTTCCTAGAAACGAGAGTTTTTCCCTCCTGGTTCTCCAGCATCCCGTCATCTAAAAATAACGTTTCCGTTTGCCTCGGTGAAGGTGTGGTTGCCATGTTCCATTTTCGCCTGCATTTTGCCTTCAAGTTCGTCTGGATAAGGAAGTGATTAGGTATTTAGAGCGATTAACTTCAGTGAGACGCAAAAAAGCAAAATAAAGTAACTACTTTGAGCAATCAGGTCAGAGGCAGACAATCGAATGAGCCAATCATAACGCAAAGGAAATACATGCAACCGAGGCTAAGCGCGCGAAAACGCGTGCAAGCAAGTCACAGTTGGTTTTGCTCTTGCCACTGATTGGCTGAGAATGTGGCGCGATAGTATAGGAAACGTGAGGTTCTTGGACACGCGCGAACTTCTCTTTCACGCACGCGTTATTTTTATCTGGCGCGTGCCCAAGCAAGTATACGTTTCGTATACTCGAGTGCCTCCTACACGACCTAGATTGCTGAGGCGTAGTAATGCAATATCAAAGCAGTCGTGACATTACTTTCATTTGACACTCATTTGAAAACCGCTCTTTTCATATTACGCAGATGACAATGAGTGTAATTCCGAAGGGAAATGCGGTGACGACAGCCTGTGTCAGAACTACATTGGTGGATTCGACTGCGAGTGCAAAGAGCCTGGTCATTTCAAAGTCATTGCCAATGACAGCTGCAAACGTGAGTTGCATTGCAGTATTACATTTATTTGCCATTTCGATGAAGTCTGCAATTCCAGGACATGTTTAATGTTGGAAACGTCTATTATTATACATTGATGTCATTATGTCGATTCTTATTGGCAGTAATCTGCGATAAGGGTCTATTTTCCTTTCGCGTGGTGAAGAATTTCCGCTATAAAGGTGAAACGATCGGAGGTTATATTGGCAACAATGGCACGTTTTCGTTACGTCATAGGTCATAGACCTTAGACTTGTAGAAGTCAGTGACGTCTTGTTGGACATTAAACTCATCTACAATAAATGAGCTGGTGCCTTAAGGTTGGTGGAGCCGGGAAGTGATCTGTCCCCGGGAAGGAGGTGCCCATGGCAACCCTGCAAGCAGCCGCCACCAAAGGCACCGTCACACTTAAGCAATCAGTGGAATACTTACC
>BLFK01000645.1:125002-145086 GCA_014634185.1 Astreopora myriophthalma | reverse complement strand
AAAAAAAAAAAAAAAAAAAAAAAAAAAAAAAAAAAAAAAAAAAAAAAAAAAAGGTCGCTTATGTTACTCCAGGACGTAAGTTTGGTAAGAAAACTCGTAATTGGTCGGAAGAGCAGCTCAAGAGTTTGTCATGTCATTTATTTCAATTTAGCAGAGATACAGTTTCACAGTTCCGTCATGGTTCCGTGGGCTCTCAGAATTTCAGCGAGTGGACAGTGTGTTTTTGTTGCATGCTTCTTATTATTTGGTACATTTCATTCAAATCCTTGAGAAACAAAAAAAAGTTTAGTATAGTGGTAACCGCAAATACAGAAACTATAGGTAGTATAGAGCTCCCTGTTACACAATTGTAACATATTTTTTAAACAGTCAATAAAACTTCCGAATGGAAAAAAAGAAAAAATAGCTCCTACGTCATCTTACTGTTTCCTATCTCCTTCATGCCCAAAGCGGCTCTTTACATGTTAAATGTGGATATGCTGCATTTATATGTCAATGTATTTGCATAGTTCTATGCGTATGTGTTTTGACCAAGTAAACCAGTTGCCCTACTTAGGGAGCATCATTAAGCAGTGATGGAAGAAGTACAAGGGAAGTCCGACTGTATATGTTATGTATATGTACTGTTTAATAAACGAGCAGGAGTGTTACATCACGAGGTGAAGCCGAGTAGTTTTAGACCCGATAAAACGCGATCTGTGAGTTTATTGAACGGCTTAAAAAACATTCCACATAGGGCGTGTCCCTCTGGAGTCTGACTCCATTAGCAAAGAAAAAAAGAAAAAAAGAAACAAGCCATGCCTTACTACTATTCCTTGCGTAAAGAATACAGACGAGGAGCGTTTTATCGCGTTTTGAAGCTCATGCACGTGACAAAGCATGCAAGAGTTACCCAAAAGCTAAAGCAACACAACAAACGCTAAAACAACTTCCCATTTATTAAGACCTTAAAAGGATGAAAAGCACCGAGAGAGTGCTTCAGAAATACAGCATCTGCAAGATTCGTAGCTCCTGGCGTCAGCTGCTCAAATTTACTGTCAGATCCGATCGAAGTAACTTGCAAAGCCTTCCTTGTAACAAACATCAACATTTTCAGGTCTGATGCACCTGAATCAGTAACTGCGCTCAACAGTAAGTTGTAAGCAACTGATCCCGGAAATGATACCAGTGCGAAGTGATGATTTTAAAACGGCAACCCTGTATGCCTATAACACCTTTCGTGACTGGACTTTACTTGGCGTTAGCAAAGATAACGCGGCCTCTCGAGGAGAGACCTTTTCCCGCTTTTGCATTACATGAAATGTCAGGAAAAAGATTCCGATTTGTACCCTTCTGATAAAAACTGACCACCAACTCATTAACAATCTTTTATTTTCATCCCCCTTTCGTGTAAAGGCGACCACGTTACGTTTTGCTTTGGCCAAATATGTGTACTTTGCACCAACAAGAACGAGATTTTGGTAACATTGAAACCCCATAGCTCCTACTGAGCTACAGCACTATTGCACCAAGTGACGCTTTAAGCTAACAAACGTAACCCCTTCTGTGAATTTACGTGCTTAAATATTCATACACTGAGATTTCGTTGAAAAACACTTGAAATTTTTTTCCTACTTTCTTGGTCTTCTTGAACAATCCCGAGAGCACCCGCGCCCTTGACTTCTTGTGTGACGTGTGGAACGTTGTAAAAAATATTGAAATTAATGTCAGCCATAACGTGTTATATACATATCGATGACCGAAGCGCGATCTGTTTTATTTTTACAGCGTTTATACGGCACGAAAGTTTTATCGGTTGAAATGTACTGTTTTTACTAAATAAAGTATATACCTCATGCGCTCAACATTAACTTAAATCAATTTCAGACGACAAAACTTTAGACCATACTAAAAAAAAAAAAAAAATACCAAATTATTTTCTGTAGAAATGTTACCTAACTAAACTAGTGGCTAACATTGTAAGACTTTGCACCTCGTCAATACCAAGAGGATTTGGATTTGCCCTGACAAGAAAGAAGAAATACAGCTTATATTAGTATAAAATGATGACTGTACACTGTTTAAAAGGTACATAAGCTTCTTATCGATTGCCTGATTGATCGATCGATTGATGAATCAATGCATTAATGAATGAATGAATCAATCGATCGATCCATCAATCAATCAATCAATCTATGGATGGATGAATGAATGAATGAATGAATGAACAAATCACTCACTCGCTGACTCGCTCAAACAATCAGCCAATCCATCAATCAGTCAATCAGTCAATCAATCAATCAATCAATCAATCAATCAATCAATCAATCAATCAGTCACCAAACGAACAAAAAGCCATTACTCAGTCTGATTTGTGATTATAACTGATAAAAACATACAAAAATATTCCGTAAGACAGATAAGAGGGCACATGACAGCTTTGCCCTGCAGAGGCACAGGTGACACGCAGAAAGCACATATCTCGGCTGACCTATAGTCACGCTACTTCCTTACGGCAGTGAAAGTTATACATTTCGCTTCCCCTAATTAAATAGTAAAGCACAACATCTACATCCCCGCCGAAACTAAAATAAACAAGGGGAATGACTGAAGAACAACTAAATCGACCAATAAGACATGACTTCACATGCTGTTCTCGCTAATAAACTACGCCAGATCGCATGATGCTTACACAGGCATCTTGACCTTGTAGCGTGACAAGACAGGAACATTACGACCTAAATGGCGAAAACAAACCACCCTGGAAAGGGCAAAACAAGAAATCAACTGACATTTCATGTATTGTGCGTGTGACAAACAGATTGTGCAAGCTGGCGTGACAAGACAGTGTCGTTACGAATGCAAAAGGAATGCAGGTAGCCAAGGAAAAGCAACATAAAGCATGCATTGTGGAATGCACTTTACATAAGGTGACA
The DNA here is from genome assembly GCA_014634185.1 of Astreopora myriophthalma. NCBI lineage: Eukaryota > Metazoa > Cnidaria > Anthozoa > Scleractinia > Acroporidae > Astreopora > Astreopora myriophthalma. The sequence continues at coordinate 142,171 of BLFK01000645.1, read as the reverse complement.
GATGAAAGCGATATTAACTTGTGCAAGTATCAAAACCATGCTAAGAGAGCTGCGTTACGATCGTAGGGGGAAATGGAGGAAAACAAGTAAGTAGGGAATCAAATGACGTGAAATAAAGCTACTGCGTGACGTAATATAAATGGCGTGACAGAGAAAAAAGCGTGCGAGCGTAGCGTAAAAGGGAATGGAAGCTACTGTGGAAGGGGAAAATAAAAATGAAACTGCCGTGACATATATATCGTGTGACGCACATCTTTATTTTGTGGAGGAGAAAGTAACCTGTAAACTGTAAGTAGGCAAAGAAGACAGCAAGAAAGTGGCGCATACAAGCCAGCCTGAAAAGCTGATGTGACCTACAATCACTTTAACGTGCTAAATAATAAGTGACTAGCTAAGCGTGGTGTTTAGTTGCGGATTTTGCGGCCTTAACACTAACCCAAGTGCACTTTCACAAGAGTAAGTTAGATTGCCACCTCTATTTTAGTATTTTTCCCCTTTTTATAGCGATACTAACGTTAGAGGCCATTATCATGGCGGCGTTGTTCAAGAGCTCCTTAGTTTTAAGGCATCTTGTCAGTTGAGCTCAAACCCGGCTCGTTTAGTACGAATATCCTGGTAGTTTTACATAAAACATAAGGGGCGAAACTTTAACTGTCGTCTCGAACAAACGTCAGTCTCCAGTCTTAACTTTTGTTCATTTATTTAACTCATTTATCCTTCACGCTCTGCAATTCTCTTCAGCAAGATTTCAGGCAGCCGATTCCATGTTTTAATACAGTGCCCCTCTATTTACACAAAGAAAATTCTCGTGCACGAGTATCCATTAGCGTTTAATCGCGTACCCATTTTTTGCTTAATCTTATAACATCCTGTTTAATCTAACGATTGTTTAATCTATTGTTTAATCTACCACTCAACACCACTCCCTACTATTTCAGAAATAATAACCGACTGAACGAACATATTTTTCTTTAAGGGCGAGCTCTGAAGAAATATTTTAACTGATATGGATAACACCTTATTTAATATCAGTTTTTTTAAGTAACGGCGGGATGTCATTCAATCCAAAAAAGACTACAGGGTTATTAAAAAGTCCACGGTGTACAAAATGTTTGAGAATTTTTTTCATTATCAGTAGGGGTGGAATTGTAGCAATATGAAGAAAACGTGAAACTGAAACACTTTTTAGCTGAATGAAAATTAAATTTAGACGTAAACAAATAGCAAAACTGCACCAGCCAGTCAATTACCTTGTTGGCGAATTGTCTGAAGCGTTTTGTTTTTGTTCGTTTGTTTTTCGATTTAATCTATTTTCGAAAATTCCTTTAAAGGATAATTTATTCTAATTTTCGCACAGACCAAAAAACAAGACACAAAAGCTTCATAACTGAGCCTAGAAATTCCGATTAATTTGATTTCTTCTAAGTTCTGTTAAGAGAGGATAACTGGACAGAGAGGGAAACGCCCAGTCTAGCCTTTGGGATATGTGAATGTTTTGTCATTTTTAGTGCCGGAAGTCTGTTTCCCGATAAGTGATTTACATATCCCAGCAAACACCATAGGACTCCCTCTCTGTCCATTATCGTCTCTCGCTTGTGTACAGCTGTCTGACGAGTGACAGGACGAAAATGAGAATACACTCACCTGACTAAGTTGTTCATCTACTTTTTGTAAAATTTCCTTTTGCTGTTTAGCGCTGAACCGTAAAAGTGCTACCAGCACTTTGGCCATTTGCTGCAAGACAATAAAAACCGTAAGTTAACGTCTGTAAACGGGGACTTCGGTAAGTTTCCTTGTTGGCCCTGGTAAGGGAAGAACTCAGACTAAGTCGATCTTATTTCCTTCTGAAATAGGAACTCGTTTCTCTTTTATACAATTTTTTCTCTCACTCCTTCGTTTTAACGACAATGGGCTCCAGTTGAGTATCCAAAACAGCAACGTCGCGTAGCTCGAAGCTGGGTTAGAGCAAAACCCACTTAAGTATCATGAAAACCTGCAGGTTTTGGTAGAGCTTAACACGGGAATCATGTTTAACCTACTTTGAACAGCTCGGCTAACGCGTGTAATGTGTCCACACGAAAGGTTAGTCGTTTGAAACCATGAAGGAGAACATATGAATTCGTTTAAAATCGCACAAAACAGAAGCCCGATTGTGACACGTACAACACAAGGGCTGTTGCGATCCTTGTGGGCTACGTTGCAAAACCAAAATTGGCCTTTTCTAAAAATTATTATTATTGTTATTATTATTATTATTATTAATATTATTAGAACTTTCTTTCAAAGAAAATCTTAAAGCTATTTTTTTTTTCTAGTCACATTTTCCCTTGTATTAGCACTTCCACCTGCTTTCCTCCCTTACTTTGCAGGAATATGCAAGAAATTAACGAAATCTCGAATCCGCCATCTTGAATTCTGCCATGTTTGTTATCAGTCGAAACATTATGCATACTGTACCCGCGAATGCAAGCCTATCCCGGTATGTAGCAAAATAATACCGTATTTTTCGAAAATGCCTGTGATAGAACTTTAAACAACCCAAAAGTTTGAGAGAATAAAAAAAACACCTCACCCTTCGCTCACGGCCCATCATATATTCGTACAATATATTTCGAAGATACTGAAAAACAAAAAACAACAACAACAAGAGATTAGAGAAAACGAACACCATGACGCCGCATTTGAATGCACGCCGCCAATTAGACAAACCTCAAATTCGGTGGGCTCCACTGGAGACTTGGGCGATGCGTCGTGGGCGGTGGTATTTTCAGAGAGAGGATTGGACACTAAATTCAGCTGCGGGGGGCGATCAGCTTTGCCTTTTAAAGGCGATCCACTGAGCTGTTCGATCTAAAAGTAAACGTATAAATGCATAAATGCACCAATTCAAACATCAACAGTTTTCAATTAAATGTTCGCCTGCGTGGCAGGCGTTCAAAGAGGAAGGCGGAAGGGTGGATTGGGCGCGAAGAAATTCGGGCGCGCGAGAACACAGGCTAATTAAATGTCGAAAGTAATTACACGATTGCTCTGGTTTTTGGTTTGGTCTACGATTGGATTAAAAAATAAATAAAATAAAATAAAATAAAACTTAAACTTGCCCGAACTTTTCAACCAATCTGAGGCAGATGCAAAACTGAAATCAACTACGACTCAGTCATTCTGGATTTCCCGCCCTTGGCGCCGGCTGCGTTTACTTGCTTAGCGTTCTGGTTGGATAGCAAAACCAATACGTGGGTGAATTACTTGCATTTGTGATTGGCTGAAAGGTGTGTTTTCTTTAGAACCTGATTGGCTCTGCAATTACTTTTGGTTTTATGGCACTCAATTCCCGGAAAACCGCTCTCAAGGGGAAAACGTAATGGTAGAATGGGAGGAGTGGGGTCTTTCTGCATGTACGGAAAGTATTGTATTTTGTTCATTTGGGATTAGTCTTTATTTTGAGTTGTTTTGTTTGCCTTTTGTTTCTTTTGTTTCACGTCGCCCGTGCTCCGGTACCTGCATAATCTACCAGAATGGGTAATCATCATGGAGGATTCATTGTCGCCACTGTTCCGCAGAAAGATTGTATTTTTTGCTTGCGCATGCGAGGGAGAGCGAGACTGCACGAGGACGAAAAAAAAAGTCGGCCATATTGTTTTGTGTCGGTGTTGTTGAGTTCGTGTGTTCCTGAGTGAGCGCAGCTCTTAAATCTTTGCTGCTGAAGAGCATCCCGAACAGCCACTCTTGAAACCATTTTCAGCTATCTTCGATCGCTTAGGCGAAAACGTAGCAAAAAGCATGCCTTTTCAAAGCAAAATGTATTCATGACAGCTGCGCTGACCTGTGATTTAAGTGACTCCTCTCTCTCCTTCAGCGAACTGACTTCTGTTCGAAGCCGCGTAATTTGATCCTAAGAAAAGGCAGAGAAAAACGTCTTAAGCGAATGCTATTTAAGACTTAACATCCAATGCCCTTACGCAAACTAAATAAAAGAAAAGAAATGGAAAGACGACCAAGGGAATTAACTGAGATAAACAATCCATTTGCTCAGTGACTTGAGGAAGGTAAAAGACAAAAGATGAAAACAATGAGATTTACAAATATGTAAATATTTACATATTTACTTATTTCTTGATCGATCGCTCGCTCGATTGATCGATTGATTGATTCGGGTACAATACCTTAAGCACTGTCTGGCTTGAATCTTCGACCGGTTCCTGTTTGAAAACAGACGGAAACTGACTTGAATAAAGTAAATTGTGAATGAGTCAGGTTCTTACAAATCCAGACTATCTCTGTTAACCCATATCTAGCCCAAAATAAGGATGGAGTGATTCAGTTCCTGAAGTGATGCTAATTACATGTAAGAAGAAACAACAACAGCAGCCACCACCACCGCTAAGGAACTACCCTTTCAACCCGTCAAGTCCCAGCTGTGATCAATATGAACTGTCTCTGCACAGGTTCTTTATTTGATGAGACATGCAAGTTACGACAACAGAGGCAATAATCGGCAAAACCAAGCATCTATACACCTACCGTACACCTATCATAGCGTATTTATACTGGGGATTAGAGGGATAGAAATTCATTAATTAAATCCTCATGAATGAAGTCAATGCAGGCGGGTGAATGAAGTGAATGCCTCGCCTCATGAATGCAGGCTGAACTTCATCTCAGTACCAATAACAGAGTTAAAAGTTTGACACAGTGGCGTTACTAAATGTGGAGGAATTTAGTGTTGTCTCTTATATCAATAAGAGAAAGTGACACACCAAATAAATGTTGTCTCTGTGAAATGAACCACAGTGGTACAAAGCGTGAGGGATGATAGCACCATCTTTTACAATTCGCTCGGCAAACAAAACAATGCAAAACACAATAATACTTCATCAAAAGGTAAAGGAAGATTATATAGCGATAAAGCATAATTCCAATAATTTTCATATTGACTCTACGAGATAGAAGACTTAAAAATGAATGAATTACAAAGAAAAACAACCAAAAGGAAACAAACAAACAAAAGAACAAAGAAAATCAAACCCCAAGGAAACAGAAACCTAAAGAAGTTGTGACAGCGAATATTAGTGATTTGCGTTCGGTGGAATTAACTTGTTAAGGTCGTCGGTCTTTACTAAGTTCGTGTTCAGTGTTACCGAGCGCGGTAAAGGAAACAAAATGCTCGTCCTGTCTCGTCAAATTAATCCGTCTCGTCGTTGTCTGATGTCGTTGTTACTGAATTGGTACGAAGATAAGTGCTGCCCCTGTGCTGTGTCTCAGACTTCCTCGACTTACACTATTGAGAGAGGACGAAGACCCAGCCTTCTGAAGTTGTCCAGGTTCAGCATCGGTCAACATCACGCTCTGCGCTTGAATGAAAGACTCCTTTTGATTCAACAACTTCTTCATTTCATTTTGATTCTTCTTCATTTGGGTCTTGAACTTCTTCTCGACCGCTGCCACTTCAGACACGCGCTCTCTCGCCAGGGCATCCATTTCGTTCTTGTATCTCTCGTGAACCTCTTCTATCTTCGCACGGTTTTCTTGGTGCAGATTCTCTATATCCGCTTCGTTTCGTCGAACCATTTCCTGGATCGCTTCGTGGTGCTCCTTCTCGACATTTTGCAACGCTTCTGAATGAGTCCTCTGTAACTCTGCTATCTCGTTGTCCTTTAGTTCTAGTTGCTCATCAGTGGACGTTCTTAAAGCCACCATTTCTTCTTCTCTAAGTTTCAACTCTCGCTGATACTCGACGATTTCAGTTTTATGCTCGTCGATAATTATCTGCTCCTCTCGTTGTCCTTTGGAGATTAGTTCCCCTAGAGCCTCTTGTTGCTCTCTTTCTTTCTCGCTGTACTTTATCTGAAACTCACGCAGAAGTTGTTTGATTTTCGAATTATAGTCCAACTCCTTGTCAGCCATTTTAGCCTTAAATCTCTTTTCGCATTTCCCGAGCTCGGTCGCGTGTTCCTTGCGTAAATTCTCCAGGTCCACTTCATGTTCATCTTTCAAAGCCGATTCCTGTTCGTGCAAGGCATCCATTTTTTCAACAAGCAAATTCTCCACATTTTCTTGAAGCTCTTTATTTCGCGCTGCGAGGTCGCTTACTTCACCCAGCATTTCCTTTTCGCGCTCAGCGGCTTCGCTCTCGGTTGTCTGCCGAAGCTTCTCCATTTTCGCCTCCAGCTCCTGCTGGTGAACTTGCTTCAAATTCTCAAGTTCCTCTTGGTGTTTTATTTCCATGTCTTTGATTGTGTTTTCGGATGAATTCAACGCCTCCTTAACATTGGAGAGTTCTGTCTCTTTTTCGACGGTTTGCGTGTTAAGCTGTTTTCGTAACCCCGCAATCTTGCTCTCAGCTTTTTTCTTCATCTCAGCTAGCTTGTTCCTATACTGATCCGTCAACTCCTCGGCTTGCTTTTCCAGCTGTTTCTCCTTGGCACTCTCCAACTCGTCAAGCTGCTCCGAATGTTTCTCATCTTGTGTTTTAAGCTTCGTTTCCAACGCTTCCACGTTGCTCTCCATTTCCGATTGCAGCGCCTGTATCTGATGTCGCAGTTCGGCCTCCTTAGCGGAAGCAGCGTCTAAGGTTTCTTGCTTTTCTTTACTTAGCTCCGCAAGTTTCTGATCAACTTCTTTGTTGTTGCTTTCTCCGGTGAGAATCTTCAGTTGCAACTCCTCTTCCCGCTTTGCTGCTTCTCTGATTTTATCTTCGTAACTTTCCGTTGTCTCGGTGAGTTCCTTCCTCAAGGACGACACAGTATCGTGCAGTGCTTTCATCTCTTGATCAGCGTTTTCTTGGTTCTGTTGCAGTCTTTTTACCTCCTGCTCGTGCTTTGTGGTCATGCTCTTGATTTTTTCTTTTGCCTTTTTAACCTAAAAGACAGGCGCTTTTAAGGATGGAATCAACTTAGAGCAGTTTTCAATTTAGTGTCGAAAGTAACTACGTAATTACTTCGGTCTTGGTTTGTTCGATGATAAACTTGCGCGAACTTTTCAGCCAATCACATGCCAAACTAAAATCAATTGCATCTTAGTAACTCTCGTTTTCCCGCGCTTGGGGCCGGCTGCCTTTACTTGCTTCGCGTTCTGATTGGCTAGTAACACCAAGTCGTGAATTACTTCGTTTTCTGATTGGCTGAAGGGTATATTTTCTTCAAAAAGTGATTGGCTCTGCAGTTGATTTGCCTTTGGATTTACGGCGCTAAATTGAAAAACAGCTCTATGGGTACAGTCGCTAACAGTCTCAAACGACTTGCCATGGACCACTACAAACTCCCTAGCTACCAAGCAGCCTGTGCTCATATTTAATTTCACTGATCTATAAAATTTTAATTTTCGCCATTTTACACAGTTGTCGCCAGATATGTCCAGAATTGCACCTAATTAGATCCACGTAGATTTTGATAAGCGTCACGAAGTGTCCCCTTGCTCTTCTCCTCAGGTTGAACGTAGCTTGTGGCCAGAAATACAGGCAACAAACGTCACAAAGTGTCCCCCAAACTGAGCTTTTCAAGTAAACATAAACGGTTGCATTTACTCTAACCTAAAAATAACCCTAACGCTAACCTTGTTGCTAAAAATGAGCACTAGGCGCTTAGACTTAACGGGACACCTCTTGATGAATATCAAAACTGAGCGCGCATATAATGAAGTGAAATTCTGGACATAAGTGCCCCAGAGGCCGCGATTCTTTCTGTCAGCACAGCGAAAACGACCTCTGTTCGTTTCGGAATACGCACAGTCGCAGTTGAGTCCATTTTTGAAACCGTTTCCAAACACTACTGTTTCAGATTTCTGAGACCGCGCAGAAGAGTCGGTAGTCCGTGAACCGCAGACTTCCTGGTTCGGTACCAGCCTTGGCCAGCGCTACCGAAAGAATCGCTTCCTCTGGGAAAGGCAATGATCGAACTCATTCAGATTCACAGAAACTACTGCTGAAAGTTAATTCGAAGAGAGTGAAGCGATTAAGCTCGAGAATTTTCATCTGACCGGAGACCTTTGATCAGGCGTCGGTTGTTCAAAAGGTGGACAACGCTATCCACCGGATAAATCGCTATCAAGCGGATAACTACCAGCAAAACCCATTGACGTATCCAGTGAATTGTGATTTATCCAGTGGATAGCGCTATCCACCTTTCGAACAACTGGGCCCAGAACGTTATCCTTTATTCTGCCAAGCTATTGTTTACTAAGGGCGAGTTCACAACGTACACGCGGCTCCAATATTAGAGATTGCGACCAATTATAAACGGACAACAATTAAGATATTCCTTTTTGCACGGTCACTTACCTTTGTCTGCAGCTCTAATGTTGTGTTTTGCGCTTCACTCAGCTGATTCTTAGCTTTCTCCTCCAACTCCACACGCTCTTCATTGCTCTTGTGCGTCATTACCTCCAAAGCTTTCTCGTGCTCCTCCAGCAAGCTCTTCTTCTCCTCTTCGTGTTGCTTCAGAAGATTCTGTATCTGGTTCGAGTATCTCTGGTTGATCTCGTCGCATTTTCCTTTCCATTTTGTATTCAAAAGTTGCACTTCTTGTTCCCTTTCCTTCTTCGTTTGCTCCAGCTTTTTCTGCAAACTCGTGGATGCCGCCTCTGAGCTCTGTTTTACTTCAGTTTCGACTTTCTGTAACTCTACCTTCATTCTTTTCTCCGCTTCCAAGAACTTCGCTTTTTCCTCCTCAAGCTCCTTTCCCTTCTTCACTTGTTCTTTCTTCAAGTTGTTTAATTCGTCATTCATTTTATTTTCTGCCTCGCGATGTTTCGACTGTGCCTCCTTAGCTTTTTGCACCAACGACTGAAGTTCTTTGTTGTGTTCCTCCCTTAGCCTCTCGGTTTCCTTTTTGAGTTTTTCCTCTGTCGCCGACTTCGCCTTTTGCATCAGAGAATCAAGCTCTTTCTTGTGATTTTCCCTCGTCTGCTCAATTTCTTTCTTTAGTTTTTCTTCAGCAACTGATTTGGCTTCAAATTCGGCGGACAATCTCCGAATCTCTTCCGCTTGCTGTTTGTACGTCCTTTGGAGTGTTGCAATCTCTTCGAAAAGCTTCTTTTCCTCGTGGTCAAAGGCGCTCTTGATCTGCTCAGCCGACAACCTCATTTCATCCATTTTAATAGAATTCACAGCTTCGGTTTCCCCAAGCTTTTCCTCAAGAACACGGATCTCTTCTTTCAGCTTCTTTTCTTGGTCTTCAAACGCCATTTTCCTCTCTTCTGCGGATCTACTTAATTGGTCAACTTGTTCCCTAAGCTTTTTCTCTTCCTCTCCAAATTTCCTCTCGTTCTCTCCCGCAGATCTTTGTAACTCTTCCATTTTGCTCCGGTGCTCCGTTTCTGCTTCCGAAATTTTGGCCTTGAGCTGTTCAAACTGTTCTCTCAAACTTTCCTCTTCTTTAGCAAACTTCTGCCTTGTTTCCTCCGCTGATCTTTCAATTTCCTCGACTTGTTTCCCTCGGTCAGCTTTTAACTCGACTATCCTCGATTTCAAACCCTCTACTTCTTCAAGATGGATTCGTTCCAAATTACTGAACTTGTTTTTATCCTCTTCGCCGGATTTTAAGAGCTCCTCGATTGTCTTTTGATGCCCTTTCCGAAGCTCATTTAACTCAATTTCATGATACTTCTTCAACTTTTCCATCTCGACGTTTTGCTTTTCATAGATTTGTTTGGTTTGTGACAATTCCTGCTGGTATGTGTTATTAGCTTCACCAAGTTTCGCTTCAAAGCTCTTTCGTACTTCTTCCATTTCATGCGAATGCCTCTGTAAAGCGTCATTTAGTTTTCTCTGAGCCTCTTGCTTAACATTCTCAACTTCACTATCACGACTCGCTAAATCGTTTTTCTGCTGAAGCGCAAACTCTTCGACCTCACGGAAAGACTGATTCTTGATGTCTTCTATGTCCTGTCTATGACTTTCTGTCAAATCGTTTATTCTACTTGCCATATCCAAGTTAAGATTCTCAATTTGCTGTCTTAAGCGTTTGTTTTCGTCGAGCAGTTCTCTTACCTTTGCTATACTCGCCTCTCTCTCTTCCAGGACGCTGTTCACTTTTGAATTCAGCTCTTCTACTTGTACTTGTTGTATTTTCTCTCGCTTGGCAAGCTCGTTTTTCAACTTCATGTACTCGTTGGCCATGTTGTCTTCTTTTTCTCTCGCTTCGTTGAGCAATTTCTCCATCCTTTCTTCATTCTCTTTTCGTAAACTCAAAACCTTTCTTTCCCATCCGAGATTCAGTTCTGATATTTCAGAGTGGTGTCTATCTTCTAATTTAGCCAATTCCTCTTTTCTCATATTTTCCAAATTAGCTGTGACATCTTTTACTCCCATATCATGCTGTTGTGCGATTTCATTTAGTCTCTCTCTAACAGAGTTCTCTTTTTCCTGCAGTCGGTGCTGAAACTCTTTTTCCATTCTACTCATCATCTCAGTCGCTTCTCGTTCTTTTAACTGAAGTTCTTCATCGCGTTGTTTCTGCTGCGTTGTGCGCGCTTCTTGTTCAGATTTCAACATCTCTTTGAGTTTACCAATCTTTTCATCTCGAAGCGTGATACTTTTGCTCAGATCGTCAACACTCCGTTGAGATTGTTCCTTCTCTTGTTTAAGTTCACTGGTCAAACTTTCCACCTTGTTACTTAAACTCGAAAGTTTCGTGTCTTTTTCATTCAAATTTTTCTCTCTCTCAGCCAATTTGTTATCAAGTTCCGCCTGCATTTTTTGCAACTCTAACTTACACTGCTCTTCAACGAGCAACTTTTCCTCGCTGATTTTCCGGCCGCTTTGTTCATATTGCTCTTTCAAACTTGAGATTTCTTTTTCGTAATTACTCTTGCACTCAGACAGATGTTGATGGTTCTTCTCTTCGAAAAGTAGCACCTGCTCCTTACATTTCTGTATCTCGTCTTGATACTTCTGTTTACAGTTTTCAAGTTGGTTTTTAAATTTCTTGTTTACAGACTCCAGTTCCTGCTGAAGTTTTGTTTCCTTATCTGTGGATTCTTTCAGCCTTTCTTTGAGCTCAGTGTTTATCCGCTGCAGTTCGTTCTTTTTAGATTCAACATCCTTCACCAACACATGTTCCTTCTCCTTCTCCGACTGCATAACTTTCAGTTCTTCTCGTTTACTTCTAAAGCTAGCTTCAATTTCCTTGATTTTAACCGTGGCATCTTGCTTAGCTGCTTCAATTTCATGGTCTTTTGCCGTTTTCATTTCAAACAATTGTTTCTCTAGTTCTTTAGAATAGTACTCCTTTTCCGTTAACTTTCCCTTCACGTCCACAAGCTCCCGCTCCTTCTCTTTCAGCCGATTATCTCTATCCTTTGAAATCTCTCCAATTTCCAGTAACTTTCTATCCTCAGTTTCACTGACTTTTTTCTCAAGATCAGCCACAACACTACCTTTGCCTTCAAGCTGCTTGCGTAAATCCGCAACCAATTTACTAGAAGCGGCAATTTTCTTTTCAAAATCGTTCGCACTAGCACTTTTCTCCGCCGCATTCTCTTGCTGAATACTGTTCAATCTCTCCTCGAGTTCTTTAGCTTGGTTTTCTTTTTCAGTTAGTTTAGTTCTTAAGTCTTTCACAATCTTTTTCATTTCTTGAGTTTTGTTTTCCATTCGTTTAGAGGCCCGAGCCAATTCTGACTGCTTCTCTGCCTCGAATTGTCGTTGCTTCTCCTCCAAGTCCTTTCCATGCTGCTCTGCGTCTGCTGTGCGTTGTTTTTCCAGCTCCGCCACCTTCTGCTCAGATTTTTTAATGCTATCGGTCAATTCGTTGATTTTGTTTTGGTGCATTTTCTTGAATTTGGTCACCATTTTCTGTTGCTCGTCCTGCTTTTCGTGCAAGAGATTGCTGTGCTGTTGAACCATTTCTGCAATTTTCGTCTGCAAGGAAGATGTACAAAGATATTCAGAACTCTTCACTCACCATCGTGATTGAAAAGGAAGTTCAAAGGTCTGGCTGAGCTAGGAAACATCATTGCCAACGCAAACCTTTCCTAGTTTGGACGCGCGCGAAACGCCAGAAAAAGTCTTTGAATTAGCTTAAAATACTGCCTCTGTGAGACACAAATTTTGCCGCCTTCTGAAACAAAATGATTTCCTTGTTATTTCTGACAAGATGTTTTCTTGGGAGAGATGGTTTCCCTATTGTTCTGAGACACAGGGCTCTTGTATAATAACAATAGGGTGACCAACGTACGTCACAATTATTCAAAACGGCGACGCCCGGGACATATGAAGTGAAAACAAGCGATTCTAATATCCAGTTGTTTTTTTTTTTTCAGATACAAACGCCTTCTTTGAAACCTTTTTCAAGCAAATTTGGTTGTGAACATTAATTCCGTCCTTTCAAAGTTATCTTTTTGTAGGAGTGAGGTTCCTTTAATTTCAACGCCTGGCCTATACCAATGTAGGTTTTCGATCCTTCGTCCACACTGGACAAGATGCACGAGGTGGACCCATCATGAAGTAGCTACAACTGTATGATCGTTCAAATTCGCGTTTATTTGGCTGCCAGGGCAAGAACAAACAAAAAAATGAACAAACAGACAAGTAAGAAACTGTACCTGCTCTTGATCAAGTGTTTGTTGCATCTCTGCCAGTTTTTGCTCCATTTCTGTCCAAAAATACAAACATAAATTTGTATTCAATCACATTACCTAAGTTTTGTTCCAGCAAAGAAACGAAAAGCAAAAAAAACAAAAACAAAAAAAAAACTAAACAAAACAAAAACAAAATCAAATAAATTAACAGCAACACTTGGCCGCCACCGGAACTGTCTGTTCCACTTACACCAAGTGACGGAACTTGCACATTGGACGTTCTTGGAACTTTCACCCCTGTTTTGTTCCATGGTTTACAAAAGGACCCCCACCAGAGAATCCATAACACACCGCTATCCCCCATCCTAATGCGTTCCCCTCGGTTAGTTTACAAACACTTCATGCCATCTATCTATTCCCATCGTCTCCCTAACCTCGAACCAGGACTCTCTCTGTTTTACTTCCTTATCGTCGACAAAAACACCCTGGTTGCTTCTGGTCACATGACCACGTGGTTACAACAATGCCGAAGGGAATGAGGGTAGCTGATTCGCAGCAACAATTTCACAGCTCTACAACCCCTCGCTCTCAACGGTTTTTTAACAATTTAGAATGATGTGGGCAGTCATGTGACAGTCTGCAACCAGGGTCCCTCTCTCTGTCTCTCTCTCGACGACACGGGAGAAAAGAGAGAGAGAGCTTGGTCATCTCCCTACCCAACCCCCTTTCTCGAACAGTTCCCCTTCATCGGGTGTGAAGTGCGTTTTGAAGCTTGGTTGTACTCTTGCCTTTCTTTTCAACAGACGCTCGCTGCAGCTCAGCCAGTAAGTTCGACATTCTACTGGCCTGTTCCTGCCCCGTTCGTGAGGCCTCTGACGTGTGCTGTTGTAAGTTCTGTGATAGCATTTCGAGTTGCAATCTGAGGGCCTGCAGCTCCTTTTCCTTCTCTTTGAGAGCGGCTTCTTTCTGCAATTCCTTTTCGTCAACTGCGATCTCGATTTCTTTCACCTGGGACACATTGCATGAAAAAATGAAAACGGGTCACTTATTTATGATAGTGATACTCTAGCTAGTCTGATTCTCAGATGGTCAAACGGTGCTCACTCCGTAAACGAGGGTGTTCGGACTATCGCAGAATCAGGCTAACGATACCCCTGCTTGTCATTCATTTTTAAAGAGCTGTAATAGGGCAACAGAGTAGCAGGAAAAGAAACGAAGACGAGGCAGGAGTCCTAACATCCCTTTTGCTCCAAGTCCTGCTGCTCGCGCCTGATTTATTAAAATATTATTTAACCCTTAGAACCATTTTTTTTTTCAGTTTCCTGCCCTGCATTGCCCGTTCCGAACCTTAAATGGAGAATGAGAACGAGTATTTTCTCTTCAAGAAACGATATCCGTCACAAGAAATCTCCTATAAATATAAGTCAATTTGCCAAGTTTGAGGTTGTTTTGAAGAATTACAGGCATCTAGCAGAGTTTTAAAACTCAGAAAAAATAACACATTTTTTACGGATTTTGGGGACGCGATTTCCAAGTTAGAGACATTTTTACGGAATTTTGGCGACCTTTGACAGCCAACAGTCCGGTTCCTATACAATGAAACCAAACCAAACTTGGTAAACTTTCTAATTTGTACACCTTTATCGTGGTTGGGTTAATTTTTTGATACGACGTAATTATAAGAATGTGTCAACTAATACCCAGCCCTTTTTTGAGCTTCGGAACCGGGAAGCCCCCTTCCGAACACATCCCACCCGTCTTTTTCGCCGGATATCCCTATCATTCTCCTCCGTTTCCTCATCAAACATTTTACGGGGCAATGGGAGAAGACTGAGCAACTGTGGAGATATTAACTGCGGAACTACTTGGAAAGTACATAGGAACATGTTAATGACACCACTATTGACCTGACAGTATTATTTGTTTTGTCTTATTTTATCCTGTGAGAAGAATCTGCATGCCATAAGTCATTGAGACTCTTAGTCGAAAATGTCAACTTGGCTGTACTTTTGATTTGTTAAATGTTGCCTAAATTTGGAACCCTTAATCAATCCAAAGGAGATTTCCGTACGGTATGGCACCTTCTGGTCGTATTTAGCTCTCATCTCTTCTTCTTTGCCCTTTAAAAATGTCTCCGCTTCTTTTGTTTTCTTCACCAACGCCTCTTGCAGCTCCATCTCTTTTGCGACCAGCATCTCCTCCACCTTTTCCTTCTTATCCTTCTGCATGAGCGCTACGACTTCTGCTTTGTCTCTCTTTAGTTTCTCCATCATTGCTTTCCTTTCATTTTCCTCCACTTTTGCAGCAGCTTCAAATTTCGCTGCCAACTCCTGTATCTATATGTAAAAACACCATCCAGAAAAAAAAAGTAGTTCGGTTAAGTCAAGTATAGGAATAATCTTGAACAAAAAACGCTTTTTCCGTCACCAATGAACACGATAGAAATAGCAAGCGTTTCGGTTAAGACGGTTAACCTTCTGTCGGGAATCAGTTTTAGTGAGGCGACGAACGAATTTTAGTCAAATGAATTTTAACATCGAATGAATTGAACCATACACCCTGCACTAGAGCTGGGCGCAGAAACATGAGCTAGATTACTTTCTGCGTGAAATTTGGAGACATACACTTCCTAAACAAAGTGCCACTTGATCACACAAGTTCCTAAATTCAAAACCGCACACGTACACGAAGAGTAGAAATTTCATCGACACAACTGAACACGACAAACGAGCTTTTTTAAAAATAACTGCCAACATTCTCACACGTTCATTAGTCTAGCGTTACGGACTCTGAGTGTACAGAACATAAACACAACGTTTTCTGCTTTCGCCACATAGCACGCGCGCTGTCTCGAACGAAAATTAAAACCGAATCCTTTCAATTTTTTTTCGACGTTACTGTAAAAAAACAACTAAACAAAACAAAGCAAAAAGCAAAGCAAAAACAAACAAAAAAACCCACAACAACAGACTTTGCCATGGTCTGCACTCTTATATGTCATAGAAATTGCCCCATAAATTGCCAGAATTTGGCAGTGAAATCACTGCTCACGGCTCGCGGTTCATGGACTTCCAAATTTTTACGAAGTCAACTCTAAGGTCTACATAATATTTTTCAACTCGCGGTTGCTTGGAAAACTTGCCCAACTTTTCAACAAATCAGATGCAAAACTAAAACCAATTGAGACTCCGTCAATCTCGTTTTCCCGCGCTTCGCGTCGGCCGCGTTTACTTGCTTAGCATTCTGATTGGCTAGTCAAACCAACACGTGAATTACTTCGATTTAATGTTGACTGAAAGATACATTTGCCTCGGAACGTGATTGGCTGTAATCACTTCAGTTCTGGGTTCACGACACCCAATTCTATTACAGCGTACGTTTGTCTTGGTTTTACAACACTCGATTGATTTGAAAACCGTTCTAAGAGTGAGACCATGGAACTGTTAAGCCTTTCCACTCCAATTTAATTCTTTTCTCCGAAATTACTTACTACCCTTTTTTCCCTTAATGAGTTGATGTTGCCGTGTTTTGCAAAAGAAATTTCAAACTAGAGCACTGTAGCGTAACAAAAATTATGTTCAGTACAAAGGCAAATCCACCACAGAAAGATATTAACACCAAGTTGTACAATGGAACACAAACCTCTCTCTCCTTCTTCAGCTCTGCGATTTCTAGTCTTTTCCCTGATTCTTCCAATTGCTTCTCCATCTTATGGAAGAACTCATCGTTCTCTTTCTTCATTTCTTCAATCTGAACATTTCGTTCTTCAAGAACTTGCCTGATGTCATTCGTGTTCTTAACCGCTTCGTCTTTCTCTCGCAGCGCTAACTGCAGGTTGTCCATCATGTCTTGAATGGCGACCTTCTTCTCCTGCTCCAGCCGCAGGATCAAGGATTTAGCTTCTCTCATTTGATTGGAAATGGTTTGATCCTTGTGTAGGGACTGCTCCTGAATAAATGTAACAAAGCTATTAGTGATCAGCCGATCAGTAGCTCAGTGTGTGTATCTGCGTCTGTCTTTGTGTCTGTCCGTCTGTCCGTCTGTCCGTCCGTCTGTCTGTCTGTCTGTCTGTCTGTCAGTCAGTCAGTCAGTCAGTCAGTCAATCAATCAATCAATAAATCAATCAGGCAATCAGACCTTGGCTGCCAGCCAGTGGGTCTGACTGTAGTTGTTTACTAAAGCACAACACTGTTGCTACAACATGTTTCAAAATCTGCTATTGCCTGGGAAACCAGAAGACTGCTCGTCACTACCTTGTGTTCATTCAGTTCCTGAGCTTGTTGGTCCACAAGGGCTTGAAGAGTTTCCAGCTAAAAAGAATACGCAGCAAAAAAAAAACCTCAGCACACAATCATGAATTACACATCAACTCAGGGAGCCCATTGTGGTATACAGGTATCCCATACCAGATACGACCAGAGATGTGACCAGAAATGCATTCAAGTGAGATGGTTACTTTTATGATGTAAACGTTCCCAATAATAATTGAAGGGCTCAGAGCAAAAACGTCCTAACTGACATTTTCAGTGCGTTTGGTCATTTTGCGCAATTGCGTCTCGATTTCGCGCAATACACGGAAATTAGGTTCGGAATTACCTATCCTTAGAAGTCATGCGAACAAAAAATAACGAAGGAAAAAAAAGTCTTCTGGGC
>BLFK01000645.1:110940-124992 GCA_014634185.1 Astreopora myriophthalma | reverse complement strand
GGGGGGGGGGGGGGGGGGGGGGCGGTGCACAAGAGCAAGAAAATCTAGGTAAATTCTTTTTTTTTGCTTCTTTTCATCGGATTGCCCTAATTTTTGGCATATAGCATGGGGATGTTCACCCTGTAATTTTAGTGCAGTTGGTTCACGCAAAAGTCAGTTAGCTCATTTTTGCCTAGAGCCCTTCGATAATGTAATCCCATAGCCATAACTCCTCAACTAGAATTCACTTATGTCCGGGACATTATGCTGTAACCCTTCTCTGTAAGCAAAATAATGCATGTACACTGTAGGTAGCTTATAATTAATTATTTATTGCCATGAACAGCATGCACTTCATCAGTATTCAGTTCTGGGCATAGACACCCCATATGTAACGTTAAGACACGAGCAAAGCATTAACAGAATTTTAATCAATAACCTTGAATCATATTTCATCTAGTGTACAAGAAGTTCTCACCTTCTCCAATAATCCTTGCTGTTTGAGCTTTTCTTCATCACTCTGTGATCCTGAAGAAAAAGAAAAAAAATAAAATAATGATTACTGAGTGCAATAAACATATGCACAAATAAATGTTGTACACTTGATGCTGGTTGCCAATATCTCACTGAATAAAGAAAAACATGTGCGGAATACCTGCAGGAAAATGTACAGCAGAGAGGAATGGTGATAATGGATTGCTTACCTACGCCAGCATCCATGGCATCAGCGCCTGGCATCACACGGGATCCTTGCTGCTTAAGGAGTTGCACCTGCAAGACATTATTATTATTATTATTATTATTATTATTATTATTCAAGTGCCAGGACTAAGCCCTCAAGCACAAAGTGCATGCACCAGGTTCTTTTTGCCAATGCAAACCGCAATGCCTATGTCACTGTTCTTGGCTGTGACCACAGGTCCGTGTACATGCATAGTATGTGTAATGCTTGTCCACAGCGTTCTTCAATAATGATACAGTTTTTGTTAGTGATGGACACTGCAACTATACAGTATTCATAGATCATTGATTCTAACCTGTGTTTGCAATGCCTTTATGATCTCTTCTTTCTCGTCAATAGACAACTGAAGTGTTTCTTCCAAATGCATCTTAGCTTGTTTTTCCAATTCAATGGTCTATGGGGGAAGTAAATTCAACAACACAACAAAAACTTAATATTATTGCTTACAAACACTTACAGACAGTATATGTAGTCGCATGATTTTAATTTGAGTGCAATATTACTTGATTTGGAATAAATAAGCACAAATCAATTTGTTCAAAGATAAAATATGTACCAAGTTAAAAAAAAATTACCTCTGAAAAATTTCTACCTACAACATCTACATGTATTACTATAATCACTTGTTAGAGTTATTACCCCTAAAACACGAATTGTACTCTAAAATCTGAGTACATATGTACCCAATTATTCATCCTGACCACACCTGTCTAATGCTATAAATATGAACACAAAGCAAACAGGGCCATGCAAGATTGATACATGTACCTCTTTCATTTCTGATACTCTCCTCAGTGCCTTGTCCTGGCTTTGAGTGAGATTAGTCTACAAGAATGAACAACACACAAATACAATGAAATAATTGGAATAGTAATCTACTCCATGACACGTTATTTTAAGAACTCATACACCCATACATGTACATTTAATATCCCCCACCTCAATTAGCTTTTAAGTTATGAGCGGTGGGAAGTGTCTAGTTAACATACTTATGTAACTGAATCTTTAAGTCTACTGTAAAACTGTGTGTGTGATAACAATAAAATTGAATTGTCATTGTTGTCGTTTTCAAAAACTCCTTAATAATTCACGAGCCTAACCGACTACCAAGTCCCTGATAAAGCGTCATGTGGATGAGTTCTAAAAATACCCCTTGTTAGCATTCTTTATAATTATAAAGAATACTAGTAAGGCATAGCTTGTTCTTTCTGTACGCTAATATTTTCGTCTCACAATTTGAACGATTGTTCAGTCTCAACAGGGACACGCTCTTTGTGGAATGTTTGTGAAGCCATTCAATAAACTCGCACATCATGTTTTATCGGGTCTAAAACCACTCAGCTTCGCCTCATTGTTTAAACCCCGATAAGACACTCCTTCTCATTAATTAAATAGTATGTAAGGCATGACCTTTATTCATTGCTCCCAGTAAATGTACAACACAGTACCTGCAATTTCTCATTTTCTTTCTGAAGATTCTTATATGCCTCTACAACCTGTAAAATATATTACACAAGACTAAAATAAAATGTCAGCAGTACATTACCCCCAATTAAGCAAACTTGCATACATGCCTGCTGTGTAACAGGACCAATCATTATTTTGTTACATCCTTTGATTTGTTCATGAATACATTTGTATGTCGTTTCGGAAATAGCTTTTGGCTTCTATAAAATACATACAGGTGCATGTGACCATCTTAACTCTTGTTACGATTATATTCCTCAACAGCTAAAGAAACATCCAGTACACAATGTTGTACCTTTTTTAAAGCCATTTTTTCTTTTTGGGTTTCCTCTCTAATAGGCTGGCTTCCCATACAGGAAAACATGTTGAAAACATTTTCAACCAAAACTACCAAGATAACTACATGTATTATTGGTGAAGCAAAAGCCAAGATTTTTCAGTAACTACATTAATGTGTTAGTTGAAACACTGACTACATGACGCTGTAAATCTACGGTAAGCCTGAAATCTTTCTTAAGAGCAATGAACTGATATTAATTTTGTAAACAAAAAAGGTGAAATTTCTGAAGCACCGCTGATCTTCATATTTTATGCACTGTAAACTGAAAAAATACAATTATGAATATCACTTTCAAATTAACCAAGCATTTTGGACATCTCATTCACAAAATGAAAAATGCAGATCTGATATTTCACCAGCAACCTAACAATCCCATAGAAACATGGCTTCCTTTTGTGTGAGTTCCATGTATATTTCATCCTTGGCTAATTTGAATAAAGTATACTTAACATATGCAAAAAGGTAAGGTTTACAAAGCGTAAAAGCTGTCACCCCGAATTAATTTGTCCCTTGGTTGTGGTGCATTCCATTCATCTTGCCTGGTTACCCAGGCAACCATGTGCCAAGTGCTCTACGCTCTATGCCTACAGGAAACTGTACACATAAATCATTTACACTCTAACTGTTCAAACTGTTCTCATTTGTTTTTTTTATTATGAAAATACTACACAACAATACTCTTTTCTTGCTATTTTTTAATTAACCTGTTCTCTGTTCTTGCTATTTTTTTCTAAATGTAAGAAAAGCAAGATTCAAACTAAAGAGAGCCACATAAAAAACAGGGACGTTTTCCCAATCAAATAGATCAAATTTTTTGTGACAGTACACTGTATTGTTTAGAATACAACAAAGTGTGAATCTACTGACGTGTACAGCTCACATTACAGATTTTACAAGCAAAGTGTACTTACATGGGGAACACATACACACTCACACACACAAACAAAAGCCTAGTTTAACACAATTTATTACTATTTTTTTCTGTTTTGTTTTAATTTTAGGTTGAGGATGGCCAGTTTGAGCACTTCGACTCCTTCGTTTTGACTACTGTCGATAATTTTTCCTCCATGGTCTCATCAATCAGTCATCCATTTAACAGAAACAAGTATGAAGAGTTGTGGGACAGGACCAACAGTTCATTGTCCTTATCTGAAAAGACTAGACAGTCTTTGTTTAGACCCATTTCCAGAATGTCATTACAAGGCAGCACTTTCTTCTCAGTTATTTAAAGACTCTGAACGATTGTCCAGTTAGGATTTTAAGCCACAGCCTCCCGCAACGTAGTCCACAGCCACTTTGTGTTTGCTTAAGGGTAACAAATGTTTACTTGTACAATCATGTTAAAAATGTACACAAACTGTAATTGCTAACATCAGACAGTTCTGGACAAACTGCAATAAAGGGTTAATTCATTACTTCTTCATGATCATTGCTAATAGTAATGAAACAAACTAATAATGAGCTCTTTAAGGATTTGTATACAGTCATTCTCCTCTCAGTACTATGAAAAAATGATGTCTCCATGTGTGAGAGGCAAGGCTTTCTTCTTGAGCGGCTTGTCTTTTCGTACCATATAGCTGTACAAGAAAATTAATAATACTAAATACTAATGTTATCAGCTGTCCCAAAGACTGCCATCATTTGATATGAGATTAAAACAACAAGCATTTCTGGTGTAGACAGAACTTGAGCCTTTCTTCATGTTTGTCCATAATACTGTCTACATGTATAAAAGTGGTGCTACAGCATTTGCTTTGAACAACTGTACAGTAACTTACTGGGACTTTATCATCAAGTTCAGATATTGTGAAGGTTAATACAGGCACTTATTTCTTGAAAATCCAAAACTCTCCAGCCTATTATTTTTAGGTAACATTCTATGTATCTTAAAAGGAAGACATCTCTATGCACAGAACCTTCCAGTAACTTTGCTCTTTTTCATCTTGGAAATATGAATAAGGATTAGATCAAAATTGCTTTTTGGACTCTAAAACATTTTGCAACATTGGAAAAACAAGCAGCTGCACCCATGCAAAATGATTTATTTATTTATTTATTTGTCTGTTTGTTTCTTTGTTTTATTTAATTTGCCACAGTTACCTCCGAAAACCTTGTCTTGTACCGGGTCAGAACTCTTTCCTGTTTCTTGAACATAGCAATCAAGTCATCTTTTGATGCCCCTTCAATGCTCGATGGAGTTAGAGGCGTACCATGACCACCCTGTTCAGCATCTGATTCAGCGTCTGATCTTGCTCCAAAGGAACCTGGGCTGGATGGAGGAAGAGAATTTTGCTGTTCGACAGGTCGCTTGGGAGTTTCAGTATCACTGATGCTATCCTGGGATGCTGATTTCCTTGGCGTGCTTGTGCTCTTTGGTGGGGTGATTTCACCTGATTGGAACTTCTCTCCATTCCTTGGATCAGATTGACTTGGCTACAAAATAAACATCAATAAAGCAGGACAAGACTAGCATAAAAAAATCAATCTCATTCCTCAAGTCTTTCCCCTTAAGGCACAAGCTTGACAAAAGGAGCAACTCTCTAATCTGTTATTAGTACAGTAGCACTTTTTTTTCTACGTTTGCATACAGCTGTGCTAAGTTTTTCTACAAGTCATACCATACAGAACAATTTCTGCCAAGACAAAAGTACGTGTTAATTTTAGCTCTTCAAAATAATTAAATTAACATAGTTTGCCAACAAAATTATTGTGGCCTTAATAACATGAAGACTCTAAAGTTCAAATATCAATCAGTGGTTTTGTTTTTCAGTGTCATCAGTCATTAATATGGAGTGCATCAAAGGGTCATAACGTTCTTTGTGATTGGCATATTACAATCCTTTTCGCTGCCTTTTCTTTTTAAAGGTCCATTAACTGTTTGTGAATGCAATCGATGGTAGTAAAAGACAAAAAAGAGAGAAAGCAGCAATTGGATTTTGAACTTTGCTATTAAAGCTGCAGTAATGAGTCAACTTGGTCCCTCCACATACAATCCGCCTTGCAGTGGCGGGTCCAAAACACAGGTCAGGTCATTGTTTTACTAATAGTGGAACAACCCTAACCCCTTCCTAATGCTAACCTTAGGCCTAAATACCACACTAAGACAATGTTTAGGCCTAAGGTTAGTATTAGTAAAGGTTAAGGGTTGTTTTTGTATTGGTGAAAACAATCACCAGAGACCTGACCTGTGACCTGTGACCTGTGTTTTAGATCTGCCAGCCTTGCAGATACACTCTAAAGGCTGGGTGTCCATGGTGAATCTGGTTGAGTCAATACCACTGACTTTCTGTACATTTTCTTAAGTCTATCACTTGATTTGCCAGCTTTGTCTCTTTCTGGACCTGAGAACCATCTCTTTCACCAAAACACTGTACAAAACACATTTAATTTTGACCTTTTCCTGAATAATTACTCCCAGGGCTCAATATAGAAATAGTGGAAAAAAGTTCATATGGCAGAGTACAAAAAATTCTGTACATATATGGTGACGAATGTCCCATGCACTGCAATAAAATTACAATGGGTAGATGCATCATAATGCAATGTAAAATTCAAAATACTAATCCAGTCTTCTTAAAAATCAATTTCCCAAAACTGACCATACGTGTCAAAGTATATATTTTGACCGTTACGTACACGTACTTGTAGTAAGTTGCTTTATAAAGTTCTATAATGAACAATATTTAGATGGTGAATTTTTTTTATTGAACCTTGCACCACCAAAAAAACAACAACAACTAATACAAATCAAAGTAGTGTTCAAACAGCTGACCTATATTGTGAGGTCAAAGCAACAACACAGGTGATCTGATCATACAAGTACATGTATTGGGTAATTGATCGTTCATTAGATCTACCCAAGTGCACGGACATCGGAGCAACTCTGATCAAGCTGTTCGCTTCATCATTTACTCCCTAGATCATTAATTCAACGTTACCTTAACGTCGAGAAGGTTATAAACTCTATCGAGAACTTCTCGAGGAGTAGACTTGGCTTTCCGCTGAGAAGTTGGAGTGGCAGAGTGCGATTCATGATCATTCGCTCCAGGCGTTGACGCCAATTTTCCGTGATCGCTTTCTGACTTCGGTGGAGAATCAGAGGCACTTCCATTGCTTTTTGGTCCTCTTGCGGACTAAATTATTAAAAGCAAGAAAAAAAGGTGAATCCCGAGTAATTTTTGTAAGACACAAGAACCAAACATAGCCCTTTGATCGCTTCGACACTTTCTCAAAAGGAAGGCATTCACGCGTATAACTTTTCAAGATTTCCGACCTGTCCCTCGCGTGAATTCTGTTTCCAAGGGCTTTGCTCTCCGTCCGATTCCTCGGCGATCTTTTGCTTTAGTTTCTTAAACATTTTCCTCTAAATCCATTCGATCAATACCACCAACCTTGCCGCCATATTGGATTTTTCTCAAGTCATCAACTGAGTATGCGCACAAAAAAATAAGTTGAGATATGCGCAGAAAGGACCTGACACGTCAGCGCAGGCACTAACAATTGGGTAGGGTAGGGTGGGGATTTTATTTGTTAAAAGCAATAGCGGTGTGGCAGTTAGTGGCAGTTTGTTGGGCTGTCCTGTGCCGTTGGTGGCATGGCTTCTGCATCTGACATCCATCAAAGCAATTTTGATGCAAACTAGGCTCTGTTCTCTCCCTCGAAAACCTCGTGAGGCTAGCTCAATAGCGGCCGCAGAAGGAAAACTGGTATCCTGAGGGTAGTAAGAGGGAGGGGAGGGGGTCTAGATCACGTTTCACGGAAAATAAAACGGTCCTTTCACAATTCACGAAAACGAAGACAATGAAAATCACTGTTCACGGCGAATTAAACATGTATTTCTTGTTTCGCGGAAAATAATTTTGCAAAATCACGCTTCACGGCTACTATGGAAGTAACGATTCACGAGGAAAAAGTAGCCATTTCACATTTCACGGGAAAAAAAGGGCGATCACGGGTCACGAAAATACCCTTTACCACCCTCTATCCTGGGTGTCCTGTCCTCACGCTTTTTTCATTAATTACACACCAATTAGTATTATATGAATAGTAAATTGCTTATGACGTACTAACTGATTGACAGTCGTCTAGAAACGACGAGAGACGCCTTTCTTTATATTGGCGGTCAACATACTGGTGATACTTACAGAGGTAAAAAAAGATTTCAAAAACCTCAACCATGGCGGAACTCAAGATGATGTTCTCGAGTGTCCGTATGGCCGAAATGAAGCAATGTTTCGAGAAGTATGCCGAGAACGGCCAAATCAAATGCGAAGACTTCGGGAACGTGATGAAAGACTTCGGCGAAGATATCCCCGCTTTTCAACTGCGAAAAATCATCGAAGAAGTACAAAGCGACAAAGGTGGAGTTCTAACCTTCCAGGAATTCACAGACTTGTTTGCCAGGATGTCGAACAAAGTGGTAGGCGGTCGCTACAAGCACGCTGTTGACACTCGGGAAGGTGTTCAGAAACTGGCCGGAGATTCATCGGCCTCTGCTGAAGGGACGAGGCATTCCTTTTCGGATGACGAGCAAGTCGGTTTTAGCGACTGGATAAATTCGGTTTTGGAAGACGACCCTGAATTAAAAGGTAAGAGGCGCGAAGCAATTCAAAAGTCGTTATTTGCGATCATGCTTTCCGCGTTGTTCAAGAAACTGAATAATCCATCTTTAGCCCTTACTCCGTATGCATAACAAAATTTTATAACAATTTAAAGTTAACGCCATTTTTCACGATGCTCATACAATTTAATCTGTTGAGATGTTGTAAATTCTGCGAGGTTTCGTAAATTCAAAAGGTTAGAACTGGTTTTACGAGCAATAAGTTTTGAATGGCGTGAGCGTACATTGTTTGTTCGATTCATTTGCAAGATGGCGGACTTGAACTGAGATCGAACTGTATGGATTAACTTCACAAGTTTGAAAAATATTCTTTCTTTCTCTCTTTACTTTTTTTTTTCTTCCTTTCTTTCTCTTTCTCTCTTTTTTTTTCTTTAATGATTTACAAGATCGTTATCACTGTAGTTAGATAGCTTAATTTTGTTTTGTTTTTCGTTATAGGAAAGTACCTTCCTATCCAAGAGGATGACCGAGATGCCTTGTTCAAAGCCGTGAAAGATGGTATTGTACTTTGCAAGCTGATAAACTGGGCCGTTCCTGGCACGGTGGACGAGAGAGCTATCAACAAGAAGAAGCTGAACGTTTACAACATTCACGAGAATCAAACACTGGTGTTGAACTCCGCTATGGCCATCGGATGCAATATTGTCAACATCGGGGCTGAAGATTTGATCGAGGGCAAACCTCACCTTGTGCTGGGCTTGCTGTGGCAAGTCATCAGGGTATGTCACTTTTAATGTTCTACAGTAAGCTGAATAGGCCACCTCCGAGTTGCTGTTTGTGTCTGGTTCAAATTCGATTTCAGATTTGCATGAAAATACACAACTCCTTTTCATGGGAATAGCTGGGCACCAGGACTCCCTTTGAAACCGAGGCCAACCAGCGACTATCAAATGGCTAGTAACCTCGCATTTTGATTGGTTCTTACTTATGATCTGGTGTTGAAGGACAGATGCACGGTTGATGTCATTATAATTTTGTTGCTTCTTTATTATACAAGACAAGTAGATGCCATGTTACCGTCCCTCTGAGCCGTTGTAATTAGTAAGAAGTTTTAGCAACGAGAACGGCAAAACGGGAATCCCATGCACAGATCAACAAGTTGGTAAAACAATCTTTCTGCACGCTCCGCACGTGCGTTCAAACAACAACATCGAATTACCAAAATCAGCGGCTTGGGGAGAACGTCAGCACTCGACGTTAAATTTTTCTTTCTCACTTCAAACTTGAACAACGAGAGATTATAATAACGTCATTTTCTATTTTGCAGCAACATCATCGCTGCCTTTGCCGTGCTCATTACAAAAGCTCCCTAGTAATTGATCATAGAAGACATTAAAATGTTGTTAAGCCTGCCGCACACTTGAGGAAAAAGTTGAAAAAAATGCCAAGGGCAGAAGTTAGCTCAACGGTATTCGGTATGTGGCGGGCCCAAGAATAGTGACAAAATCGCCTAACAGATCATCTCACGGCAACGCTTATTTGTTGTGTTTTTCGCCCCTTTAGATTGGCTTGTTTGCCAAAATAACCATCCAAAGATGTCCGGGAATCGTGCGTTTGCTTCAAGACGACGAAACCATTGAGCAGCTTCTCCGCCTGCCGCCAGAAGCGATCCTTCTGCGCTGGTTCAACTATCAGCTTCAGGAAGCGGGACATGTCCGCCGAGTTTCTAATTTCTCATCTGATATATCGGATGCTGAGAACTACAGCGTGCTGCTGTACCAGGTGCGAATCAGTATGATCTGCTACTTAAACGTTTAAGGATGTACGTTTTAAATTTCTTTTTTGAGCCAAGGGATGACGTTTCGAGTCTTATTTGAGCAATTCTTGGATTGCAAACACGTGACCAGAAATCTCTGGAGACACAGATAACGGTAACTTTGTTACGTCATCGCCGCCACGTTGGTGGTATAAACAATAGGAGCTAATGCCCTAGGGATGTATTGTTTTCCAGCACCAACATGGCGGCAATGACGTAATGTGCAACCATCGATATACCACAGGTTTCCGTGGTTTTACTTCGTAGACTGATTAAACTATGCGGGATGTTGTAAGAACAATAAGAGAACTCGTAAATCTCTCGTGATTTACGAATCCTTCAAGTGTACTTTCCGCATGCCAAGTGGTTTCATAGCTATAGCCGGATATAATAAATGTTGGCTAATAAAATATTCTTTTCTTTTTATAGTAGTTTATACGTACTCACCAGCCTCGTTAGCATGTGAAAACTTGAAAAGAAGTTTTCCTTTAAAATGAGGCTGGTGGGTCTAATCAGCATGAACGCAATAGAATAAACCGTTTCTTGAAAATTCTTTGTCCAAGGCATTTCAGTTTCAATAAAAACAGATGAAAGACTGCGGTTATAAACATTTCTGTTTGCTTCTTTTCTACTTCCCCAGAAGTGACCGTTTACACTTTTGCAATTGAAATTTTAAATGAAAAGAAAAAGAAACTGGTAACTGGCAAGTGAAATATCAATCACACTGTTTGTTTGTTTGTTTGTTTATTTACATCAGCGTGAAATACGAAACAAACTAATATAGATAAAGAATAACTAATTTACTAGACTGCAAAACAGGCGGCCTTTATTTCGTTTCTTCAAGATGCGAATTCTCCCGTGCTTCGCGCGCAAGCCTCACACGCCCTAAGGAGAAAAAAACGTATTTTTAGCGTCTCTCCCCAGTCTCACTCTTCGTTTTCATCCTCGCTCCAGACCTTTCCCTTGACGAGACGCATTCGACCCGTAATAAACTAGAGCTGACTGACAAATTTATTTGGTTGTTATAATTGTTATTATTATTTAACAAATACCCTCAATCGTGCTCTGTGTAAAGCACACAGGAAGCAACGAGAGCACTAAAGAAGTCGGGAAACAAGCGCCGTAGGCGAGTGTTTTCATGACTTCTTTCTTGCTCTCTATTGGTCCCAATGGAATAACAGCTTATTTCCGCGCCATAGATCGCCCCCCGTGAACTTGGAGTTGACCAGCCTCACTTGGGCGAGTCGGACCCAACCAAACTTGCCGGACTGGTCCTGGAGAATGCTAAGAAGATGAAGTGCCGCAAGTTTGTACGCGTCAAGGACATCATCAAGGGTAACTCCAAGCTCAACCTGGGGTTTGTGTGCAATTTATTCAACAACTTCCCGGCACTGGAGCCAGCGGACGAGGAACTGCCAAACCTCGAGGAAACGCGCGAAGAAAAAACGTTCCGAAACTGGATGAACAGCATGGGAGTGAAACCGTTTGTGCACAACCTCTTCTTAGACCTGGACGATGGCGCTATTCTCCTCCAGCTATTTGAACTGGTAAGATCAGTGCGTGAGCCATTTCGACTTACCCCCATGGAGAGACCCTGGGTCTAACTCGACCCCAGCTCAATCCAAGCGATCAAAATGGCAGCAAAGTCCACTGTGCTATCGGTAGCTACACAGTGACTATCAGAAACATTTCAGTTTGCACAAATTAGGGGGATGAAGAAGGATAGGAGAAGTTTAAAATCTCAGCAAGTTGTCAACATTTTTGCTTATTATTTATGTACACGTAAGTCGGCCAACTCTGAAAAATCAATTCAATTTTAATTCATCCAATGACTCACATGCTAAGCGCTGCCAACATTTGCGACAGTTAAATGGGGACATTTAGCCGGATTGCAGTATACTGAATTAAGAGTACCACCACGACTTTTCCGTTCAGAACCTCCGAATGTAACACGCGTCCTAAAAGGGAGCAGTCGTTGCTGTCGTCGAGACAGGTAAAAACTAAACCTAGGAGTAAAGTTTTGCTCTTTCTGAAAGTTCAAGAGGAAGGTAAGGTATAAAACAAAAGAAACGAAAGTCAGAAAACAAAAAAGCAAAAAAAAAAAAAAAAAATTCCAAATAAAGCCTTCTCCCAAGTTAACAAAAAGCAGTGCTCTCCCCGGGAAAGCGTAATTGCGGGAAGACCCTAATGATCTCTTCTATGAAGCCACAACGTAAATCTGTGTTCAAAGTTAGGTTTTAGAGCGACTTGGTGACCGTGGCGACTTAACTGTCTTTAATTTATATCTGATTGGCAGGTAAAAAATGGGATTGTGGACTGGAGTAAGGTGAACAGACCCCCTTTCAAGAAGCTCAGCGAGAAGATGAAGAAGCTCGAGAATTGCAATTATGCCATCGACATAGCCAAGCAGCTCGAATTCTCGATTGTTGGAATCGGAGGCCAGGATATACTCGATGGTAACAAGAAGCTGATGTTGGCTATCCTGTATCAGACCATGCGCGCCTACACATTGGTTATCCTGCAAAAATGCGCGGGAAGCGACAAGCCAATCAAGGACGAGGAAATCGTGTCGTGGGTTAACGAGAAGCTTGGAAAAGGCGGGAAAGACAGCCGAATAACCGGTTTCAAGGATCCCAACATTTCCACCAGTGTCTGCGTGTTTGATTTGATTGATTCTATGAAGCCTGGTTTTATCCAATACAACATGGTGAGCGCGGGAGATACGGACGAGGACAGGATGTCGAACGCCAAGTATGCCATCTCGATGGGGCGAAAAGTTGGCGCAAAGTTATACGCACTGCCCGAGGATCTGGTCGAGGTTAAGACCAAGATGGTGTTGACTGTGTTCGCCTGCATGATGGCAGTCGATCACGCCCTCGAGCAAGCAGCTCGAAAATGAGCTGTTCTCACAGTAAATCAAGACTTTCAACCTTTGCTCTTTATCTTTCTTTTCACGAGAACGTTTTCCGTGACTTACTGTTCTTTCTGTGACAACTTAATGCTGTTTCGTGTGATAGAAAGCTCCTTTCAAATGTTGCATTCAGCTGGTACTATAGCCGTTTCAAAATTCGCCTATTGACAACTACTACTCTTTCAAATCCGAATAATGCCTAACTGGCTATAATGTATGCCTTGGTTTCAACAGGAAGCAGTAAAGATATGTTAACTTTCTAGCATGGCGTGACATTCATTCTGGGTTCGATCGACTTAAGGCGGGATTCGATCGATTGGGTCCAAAGATTTCAATAAATGCGACTTCTGCCGCATCTTTGACCAAGCAAGAATTACGACAGTTTGGTCGAATTTCATAGCAGCCGAACTGATCAAATAAGCGGAAATGACAATAACTTCTTCCAAGCAGGCGCTACGGTACGCATGGAAATTCGATTCATCGAGTAGATTAAGGTAAGACTTCGGTTGGTCTCCACAGTGCCGGTGGTTTCCCTACTTTTCCACAGCCATCTGTGACGCCGCTGCAATCAACCGAAAAGCGTCGTTGGCATTTTGACGGGTTGCTATAAATAGTATGATTGCTTCTTCAAGTCACCGAAAGGACGACGCTCAACCTTGAGCCTTTCGACCCTAACCAGCATGCAGCAACACATTTTGTTAAGTCCCTCTGTTTAGAGCAGGGTTCGTGCAGGGTGTTGTGAATTTTGATAAAGTCTCAAATTTCCAGACCTTGAAAAAGTCTGGGAAATAAAGATAAACTCTGCAAAAAATGATGACAAGTCTTGAATTTTTTTTTGTCAAGACTGCAACAAGTTAATTGCTAGGGGAAAGGTTTTATTTTATTTATTTATTATTATTTATTTTTTTTTTTGAGGTTGTCAAATCTCATTAAATTTTCGTCTTTAACTAAAATATCACTTGCCGCTTCATGTCTCGTGATACTTGAGGACCTTTTCAATAGAACCTGTGGGTACTTATCTCAAGTGTGCCTTCAGACCATTTTTTTTTTTCGTTCAAAAATCGTTTTTTATTTATTTATTTTATTTTATTTTATTTTATTTTTTTAAATTTATTTATTACATTACATAACACTTTACATGACACAAAATAAATATACAAGCACAATACTAAATACAATTTACAATATTAACTATACTTACAATCCCTCGCAATGTTCACACTGACAGTACTTACAA
>BLFK01000645.1:95940-103440 GCA_014634185.1 Astreopora myriophthalma | reverse complement strand
GTTTACATAGCCTCATGTAAACACTCGAAGGGTTGGGAGAATTCTTGACAGTTATGCAAACCCTCGACTGCGTCTCGGATTTGCATAACAGTCTCGAATTCTCGCAACCCCTTCTCGTGTTTACATGAGGCTATGTAAACACGGAAAAAGTCCTCTAGTGCTTAATTATCCTTTGATTCTAAATAGTTGGCGTTGGCGTTTAATCAACAAAGATTGTACCGCGGACAAATAAACACTCACTGGTAGATTAGATCAGTCTGGCCTCAAGTTGTTGATGGATTACGAAAAGTTGAGCTCTACGCCTGCGCTTGAAAATCCCAAGAGCAACGCTGGATTTTTCTCGCTTCTTACGTTTGCATGGATGAATGATTTACTAAGACAAGGGAACAAGCGACCCCTTGAAAACTATGACCTTCCTGCTCTTTTACCAGAAGACCAGAGCGAAGAGCTAACACAGCGTTTGATAAATGTGTGGACATTGATTTGCGCTGAATGGGAACCCCGTAAACTTGGATGGATGAAGACAGCTCGACTATGGTATTCCCTCCTAGGAATAATACCCGCTTCGGAGAAAATGCTGGTCATGAGTTTGGCAGCGTCACATATCATTCTTCGCATCATACAGCCTTTGTTTCTCATTGGATTGCTTGCGCAACTTATGAAGGAGTCCCCGGATTCCCGTGCGTGGATTTATTTCAATGCTGCAGGTGTTTGCTTGTGTGCCTGGCTCATAGCGATTATCAAGTGCCACTGTGACTATCGATCTTCTATGATAGGAATGAGGATCCGGTCTGCCGTTGTTGGTTTAATATACAAACAGGTAATTTTGAGACATCTAAATTTACAGCTGAAAGCTGAACGACCCCGCAAGCGTAGAGCGTTTGGCATCAAATTGTAAATTATAGAATAATTTATAGGGGGTTACAGGTTCCGTGTATATTCTTGGGCATACGCCATTACTACGCCAACACTTTTCGACGTTTCACTTGTTTCACTTGTTGATCGTTTCACTAGCAGAGAAAGCGTTTTTAAAAATCTTAGTCTTTTCGAGGATCAAATTTGTCATTAAATTTGTTACGGAGGACTCTCTTGTTTGTCTTAAAATTTCAAATGGGAAAATGTGTTCATAGAGGTTTTGATACATCAATGATCAACCATTTTTGAGTTCAAAAGATCATTGAAGTATCAAATCCCATTAGATGGTATTGGCGTTTCTTCTTAATTGCTACTTATCTAGCATAAGACAATTCGGTCACCGACATCAAAATGATTTGCTTAATTTTGCCACTGATTAAAGATCCATAGGTATAGTTTTTGTCTGGCCTACAGCTGTGGAGAGCACAGCGAGTATTCATCTGGGCCGGTAAACACTGTTTTAGCTTGCAACTGTAGCGATTGTAAAGTCCTAGAAATTGAGGGTGATACAATGAATGTGCTCAGTGCGTTCGAACAATATTGCTTCAGAATTTCCAATATCAATATTTTTTCGATTTCATCTTCCGATTTCTGTTTAGGTTGGCACACGTGAATCTACACAATATCAAAACATAACGAAAAATAAAAGTACGCTTGCCAAGCAAAAAAACATAATATACCGAAAGAGATTACTGCATTTAGTAAACTTAAAAATATGACGGCAAAATGGTGAGAATTGAGAGAGACATTTTTTTCTCTAAAAGATGCGAAATTTGCAGACGTTTGTATGGCTGGATGTCAACTTCCGCCACCCAGCTATATGAACAGAATAATGTAGAATGTTGTTACTTTTGAATGCGTCGTATGAAGGCAGCTTTTCCTGAATTTCTATCAAACTTTGCATATTAACTTGTTATTAATTATTTGCTTTGCATGTTGTGTTCAACGTACCCTTCCACATTGTGTTACTATGAATTTTATGGGGGTGCGACTCTGAAGATGTAAAACAGTGAGGTAAATTGAAATCCGCCTTTAGGTTCAACAGCTATCACTCTGCGATTTGACGAAGATGACAAGTGGTCACGTGATTAACCTCATCTCCAACGATGTTCAGCGTTTTGACCAGGCGCTTCGTGGGCTGCCCAGCACTATATTAGCGCCGTTTGGTTTTCTGGCTTGCAACGTGATCCTGTTTTATTTCATCGGATGGCCTACCTTTTTTGGCACAGCCTATCTTGTCATCCTGTTAGTCTATCAAGGCCTCGGTTCTCAACTTGCTGCTCGGTTAAGACGCAATGCGGTGGTATTAGCTGACAAGCGCGTGAAGGCAATCAACGAAATCATTCGCGGGATACGCACGATCAAGATCTGCAGCTGGGAGAAACAATTTGGCGATTTAGTTTCACGAATAAGAAGGTTAGTGATATTAGAGCGATTTTAACAAAGTAATTACTCCGACCAATCACAGCAGGTGCAAACAAAGCAATCAACCAATCAAAATTCTTAGCAATTCCATGTAACTTGCTCAAAGCGCAGGAAAAATCGCGAGTGCAAGCCGCGATTGGTTTTGGTTTTCCGGCTTTTCATTGGTTAATAAATTGGCGCGAGATTTATAAGCCAACCCCAAAGCGTGGCAATCGCAATCGCCTAATTACCTTCGAGAGTCATTTGAAAACCGCTTTATATTGCACAGTCTAGTACTCCACAAAACAATATCAAGCACAGGAATAAGGATAATTTCTCTTACGTCAAGTACACATGGTGTGAACGCCCGAGCCAAGGGCTCATGCTAAATTGTTTGACTGGCTATAAACTAAGTTAGTTAATACATATAAAAAAGATCAAAACTGCACGTATCTATATAATTGATTAAGTTAGTCTATAAATAGTTGACCGATAAAATGATATGTGAAATTTCACTCGTGCTGATTCTGGTATTCCACGCAAGAATATGAAGCGAAGTTCACTTCCAAGGGCTTACTGGATTTTGTGACATACTTCATTTACTCATATTTTTTCTTGCTCCACAGCCAAGAAATCTGGGTAATCCGTAAGATCAGCATCTTTCAAGCAAGCATTACATTTACTTCAATTACAGCAAGATTGACTGCACTTCCAATCTTCCTAGCATACCTTTCTGCTGGCCATTCGTTAACGCCGATCTCAGTGTTTGTAATCTTCGCCTACGCTAAGGTTTTCAGCAAGTTAACGAGGTACCTTGGGAGGTTACTAAGTCAACTTCTTGAATGCAATATGTCCGTTTTACGAATTCAGAACTTTCTGACGACAGTGCACGGCTTCAGATTGGATAACGAGAAACGAGCATCGGGGAGTGTAGTAATTCGAGATAACACCGACTCGAGTGAATACGATCCGAATGCAACGATCTCGTTGACAAATGTGAGTTGTAAGGTCAACGAAAAGATCCTTCTTAAAAATGTCAGCATGGGAGCAAACAAACCTCGGACTGTTATAATAACCGGTCCTGTTGGGAGTGGCAAAAGTTCCCTGCTTCTGACAATCCTTGGCGAGCTTTCCATCTGGGAGGGCGACATCCTGTGCAAAGGAAAACTGGCTTTCGTCGGACAGTCCCCTTGGGTTTTTAGTGGGACTCTTCGGGATAATATTACATTCAACAAGGCGTACGATTCTTCCAAGTTTGAAAGGACTGTGGAAATATGTGCACTTACAGCTGACATCAAACAGTTTCCTGACGGCGATTTGACAACTGTTGGTGAACGCGGCGTTGTTTTAAGCGGTGGACAGCGGGCTCGTGTCAGCATGGCACGCGCTCTTTACGCAGATGCGGACGTATATCTATTGGATGACCCTCTGAGCTGCGTCGATGCCCAGGTCGGTAACCATATTTTCGAGAACTACGTGGTGAAGGAGTTACGCGATCGGGTGTGCTTCTTTGTGACCCACCAGCCCTGTTACATGAAACAAGCAGATCAAATTATTGTAATGAATGACGGGTCCATCGTCTGGGAAGGGAGCTACGATGATTTGATTCAAACAGAGCAGAATGGAATCGCTGGGCTGGAGATCTTTCAAAACGGAGCAACTTTGGACAACGCTTTGACTCATGCTTCAGCTTCCCGAGAAAAGTGTCACCTCAAGCGGTCGGAAGAAACGAGTTTAGCAATTTCTAAGGAAGATCGTAGCTTTGGATCGGTGTCTTACAAGACGTACTGGCACCTCCTCAGAGCGGGTAGTCCTGTGTATCTCATAGTTGTTCTTCTTGTTATATCTAACAGCGCTCTCGGTAAGTTTTATGCCCCTTGACTAAAGTTAACTACTTGACTAAAATTGACAAGGTGTTGCTTTTGGGCGAGCTCCGTTTGCTGGAACAAAAGTAACTGAACCATAGGTATGGGCTGTTTGGCCAAGCCCTGATGGGTATGGCCGTCTATTAAAATTGAGCATGGAAACTTTGTAAAAGCCCAATCTTAAAGACGTAATCCCAGCAAAGGGATACAAACGACAAAGAGTAGGATATAGGATTTCGAGCGATATATATATTTGAGATGATAGTAATTTTCTCCGTCATGTGGTACGCATTGGAGTAGACGGAAGTACGGTGTCGGTAGACGGTTTGGAAAATTAGCGTATGTGTATTTGCCAAAATTGATAAACTACTACCGATTCGATCGCTGTATCTCTCCAATTTATTTGAAGTCTAGCCTTTCAAGTTTTGATGGATTTAAAATACAATTAAATCACCATGAACTGGATAAAATTGGTTTCGCTTATCCGCTGGATAGTTATAGCGTTCTCCACCCTTTAAACAACCGGGGCCAGGATTTCAACCCGGCCCGGGCCGCTTTGGTGGGAAGCGAGTGCTGCATATCACCCTGCGCCATCTCTGCTCCCTCTGTCGGTTGCACGTACTGACATAACTTGATTTTACTTTTTAGCATCGCAAGCTTTTCCTGATTGGATGATGGGACATTGGAATAACGTTACTTGGGCTTCATCTTCCGATCGTTCGAACATTTACCTCTATGCAGGTCTGGTGATGGGTTCGACTATGTCGCTTTTCTTATCAGCAACTTTGTTTTACCAAGCAATCATCAACTCCTCAAGAAATCTTCACGGCAAAATGTTCCAATCCATCGCTAGAGCACCAGTTCATTTCTTCGACACGACTCCTTCTGGAAGAATTACCAACCGCTTTTCAAAAGACATTGGAGTAATGGATGAACTGTTGTTTCCTCCGTTACACGAAATATTGGAAATGTTCTGGTCCTTGTTGCTTTCCATAGGTATTCCTTCAGCCGCGAATTTCTGGGTGCTATTGGCTGCTGTTCCATTTATAGTGTTGGTAACGTACTATGGACTGTACTGTTTGAAGAGTTCCCGAGAAATTGCTCGCCTGGAGGCCATCAACCGTAGTCCACTGTATTCGCATTTTTCACTCACGCTTGAAGGCAATGCGATCGTCAGAACCTATCAACAGCAGGATAATTTTATGGATGAATTTATCAAGTAAGACATCATTTTGCGTATTCATCGGAGGAAATTTAGTTTAACTTCTTTCGTGGATTGTCGCTGTTATATGATTTTGTGTTCTCTTAATCGTTCCTTGGTTTTGTCTTATTCTATTTTAATCCTTTACTATCATCAGATACCAGGACAAGTTGACGAAAACTTGGTTCGTCACCATTGGCCTCGGCCGCTGGCTTCACCTCCGAATGGACTGCATAACGGCTTTCTTTTTAACTGCTGTGACGGTGATTGCTGTAGTCACATCACAAGCAGCAGGTAGGGATGAAGTTTGTACGTGGAATTGCCTTCCGCTCTGCTTCAGTAACATTAACTTGCCGTTGAACTGAAAATGATTTTTTCCCCGTTACAAAATGACCCAGAAGATTTGAAAGCATTATTTACAGTCATTTGGGCTTACTGTTTTGTGGTAGGCACGTAGAATGAAGAAGTAGCGAGCTTTTTAGACTCTTTTTACTTATTCATTATTAGGTATGGCGGGGTTAGCCATAATTTACTCCATGGACCTTATTGAACGCCTTGACTACGTCGTACGTCAGAGTATGGACGTGGAAAATATGATGACATCTGTGGAAAGGGTCATATCGTACACAAATCTTGAATCCGAACCAGGTTACGACGTCCAAAAGGAGCCACCGGAAGGCTGGCCAGAGAAGGGTCAAATTGAAGTAAAAGATCTGTGTTTTGTGTACTACAACGGGGGTCCTGAAGTGCTGACAGATTTAAACTTGTCGGTGCCACCTGCGCAGAAAATTGGTATCGCTGGCAGAACAGGAGCCGGTTAGTATAGATATCAGTAAGGCTTTGAAATTATCAGTCTTTACAGCACATCTTGCGGAGATTTAAAGCACAAGTTAAAACTGCACTTTACAAAGTAGAAAATGTTGGTTTGTCCTCGCAGCTGTTATTACAGTCAACAAGACGTAAATCAGTATGAGATGATCTGTAGATCTTACTTTCCCCTGTACAGAAGGACGCGAATAGCTTGAAAAATACTGGTCAGCCATTTTCCGGCTGGTTTTCACTTGCGAAGCCAGCACAATCGCATGGATAAGCGCAAACACAAGAGCTTCATGTCAAGTGAAAACAAATTGTAACGCAAGCACTGTCACATCGATGTTACACAATAATATTCAGTTAAACATGAACAAATATTATTTAATCAAACGACAAGTCTTGTGTACATCTTCCGTTAGGATCTTAACTTTCCCGCGCACTCCGGTCTCTCTCTCAACTGTGTTATACATGCACCACGTCACGTGATAGGAGGCTAACTCACATGACAAGCACAAGCAATGTACACAGGGACGAAGAATTCACTAGTTCCATATTCTATCTTACAAGCGGGTGCAGCGCGTGGAATCTCAGCGAAACGGGTGTTTTCATTGGAAGAACATAACAGCTTGTGTTAATTGTTTACACTACGTCCTGCGGTTTTCACACAACGCAAGCCAAACGAAGCATAAGTGTAAGCACAAAGAATCAAGGCCGTTTTCACTCTGAAATAAACACTATTGTGTTTGCGTTTCTGCTTGCTTCGCCAGTAAAAGCCAGGCTTAAGGACTATTTCCATCCTAGCCAAATTTAGCTGAAGAGACAGCGTCTTTAAAGGGAACCTCCAACAAAACAAGAATTTAAGTTTAAAACATTGAACATAAAGTTTACAATCAAAATTGTTCGATCTTTTCCCAATGGAAGCGTTTGGTAGCCGAAATAGACAAATTTCAAAAACGCTTGTTTTGGTTTTCAAATTTCCAGGGCGCTGCCATTTTGAATAATTGTGACGTGTAATGGTTGCTTTATTGTATTCACACAGAGAGCTTTTGTTTTGAAACAATAGGGCAACCATGACACGTCACAATTATTCAAAATGGCAGCGTCCGGGTAATTGACACTATTTGGATCGTTAAGATTAAAAAACGCAACTTTCAGGTCTCACCGAAAGACGACAAACGGATAAGACAAATAATCTTGTCGAATGCACCGAGACTTGAATTCATGACATACAAACGTGGCACGAGACTTATTTTCTTTGATTGTCTAAGGCAATTAAGATAATTTCTTTCCGGTAGGTCATCA
>BLFK01000645.1:48440-93440 GCA_014634185.1 Astreopora myriophthalma | reverse complement strand
TGTTTTCCATTGTGAAATTAAAAAGAACATTGGCACGAAAACCACAAATGCCAGTATCAACTAATAGACCATCACTTTTTTAAAATCAAACAGTGAGTATTAAATGTTTTAGAATTATATTATTCACAAGTAGTTTTCCATAATTCTCCATTCAAACAAGCTATGATCGTATTTACAACGAGTTCCACATTCACATGAGAAGGTTTTAGCATTGTCATTTTAAACAGTCGAACCTCTCCTTACGGACACCTCTCTAATACGGACACCTCTCTATAACGGACATTCCCCTTTGTCCCGAAAAAATTCTCACCCGTTTTCTATAAAAAAAAAACCTCTATAATACGGACCCTCTCTAATAAGGACAACGGACACTAAATCTCGGCCCCAGAGAGCGAAGTCTTATAAACTTAACCTCTTTATTATGGACACTCTGGTGATCCGGTTTTTTACATATAGTTCACATATAGTGTGCACGAGTTTGTGATTACGCAAGCATGAACGTTTTATTCACTGATCTTCAACTGGAGTTTGGAAAATTGTACTTTTATTAGTACCTTTTTAGGTGACGCATTGCGTTATACGTAGTTCCTTTGGTTTCAAATAACTGATTCGTATAAAGTATGTACTTTACGGACAGCTGGATTCTCTGTTAGGTCTAAACATTCTTCATTCTCAATCGACTAAACTGCATTTTTAACACCGGAATAAACTCAACTAAAGGAAAACAAAACGAAACAAAATGTGGACGTTCTACACCTCCATAGCGATTTTACATGTTGCTGTTCTTTCACAGCAACCTTTTTTATGGGAATATAACAGCTAAAAAAGAAACAGTTGTAACCAACCAATGTCCGGGAGAGTCCCTGAAGGCAGCAAACATTTTAACACTAGTTCATTAGGAGCTATTGCTCTTTTTGAATAACTTGTCAGTTCTTTTGTCCATCCTCTGTCCAACCAAACACGTTTATGTCATTGTATACGCTAAATTATTGTCCTCGTTTGTTCGCGCGGAATTCAAACAATAAAACAAAACAAAATATGTCTGAAAAAGCGACAGCGTTTTAAAGTTTTACCGGAAAATGCGTGGTTCCTTTTGCTGTTTTGTCATGCTTAGTAAATGCGCATGCGCCAACTCCGTGTATTACAAATTAGTACCAAAAAATATCCTTACCATATGGAAGACATGACAACTATAATCGCAAATATATATCGCTCCAAATCATAGTATAAAGCAGAAGGAGTTGAGCTACGAGTACGTAAGGGATCTGTCACGTATGGTCTAGGGGCCGACATTTCTCTCCCTCACTGCCTATCGGGGATAGGTATCCGAAAGTGGCAAGTATAAGCGATCCGCGGGCCGAAATCTCGGGGAGACTCGTCATGGTACACCGCTCCGGCTTAAATGTCCAGAGGTACCGCTACCGCTTCTGCATGTTTTTCTTTAGGTATTTAGTATGCGCATGCGCAACTGCCCTTGTGTACCAATATGCCACGTGCGAGTAAATTAATATGTGCCTTCAAATCAAGATTACTTCCAGTCCGTGATAGATCTATTGTTGAAAAGAAGAAAGAGCAGAAGAATAAGTCGTAATTAGGGTCTCTCCGTTGGGAGGACCACAAGTAGTTAATATTCCAGTTAGCAGTGATAGTTTTTGACAACATAACAAGTTCGCATTTTGTTTCTGTTCGTTCGTTCGTCGTATCATTGTGACCCCGTTAGTTGGCAACCTCGTTCCCAGGGTCTCTTTTCTTTCCGTCCCCTGGAGCGAGAGAGGGGACGGGAAGAAGAGAGAGTTTGTGATTACGCAAGCATGAACGTTTTATTCACTGATCTTCAACTGGAGTTTTGAAAATTGTACTTTTATTAGTACTTTTTTAGGTGAAGCATTGCGTTGTACGTAGTTCCTTTAGTTTCAAATAACCGATTCGTATAAAGTATGTACTGTAACTGAGATGTACAAATCAATGTGTCTGATACCGTATATTAGTCAGTTTAGATACACTGGGCCTATTTTTCGTTACTGAAGACTTAAAACTGTCAGTGGAGTCTTAAAAATGTTGCAATCTTGGTGACCTCTATAATACGGACACCTCTCTAATGCGGACACTTTCGTCTGTCCCTTTAGTGTTCGCATTAGAGAGGTTCAACTGTATTGTTTGGAACTAAACATTAGAAACCAGGTTGATTTTTTAATAATGTTGTAAACAACTTTGCTATGTGTTGTTCACAAAAGTAAATTAAATATAAATGGAGAGTTTTAACTTTGTTCATCCCTCAAGCTTTCTGTAAACACTTCATCTTCATTTATTTTCCTGATTGCGGAAGCCACAACTTCAGCAACTAGGCTGACACTCAAAGGCTGACTAGATCCTTCGTGAAGACTGGTGTGTTTCAAAATTCTGTGTCGTTCATAACCTCCTTTGGATTTATATTTTTTCCCACAGTCTTTGCAGATAATTTCTTGTTGCTGGACCTACGACAGAACTGCTTCATCACCTTCTAAAATGTCTAAAATAACTTCGAAATCGTCTCCCCATAGCAAGAGATCTTCTACTTTATCCGCCATCTTGTTTTGAATGTGTGCACGTTCGCGATCACGTGACTTGCACCTTCGACCTCGGAGCGCTCCTATTGTTCTAATCGTCTGTAGTCCGCCGGCTTTCATAACCAACCTCCATCTATTAACTCTGGATGGATGTGCAGAACGTCACACTGTTGTCTTCCACCGTGCATACATTATTTTTGTTGTACCCTCCCGTTCCTGACAAACTGAACACCGACTACTTTATTCTCATCTTGAGGCAAATTATACATTACCCCTCACAGCAGGGCTCACTTAAGTAGCAGCTCAGTGTGTTTAATTATTCGTTTTGGTAAACACGCCATATGTCCATCCAACAAAATGATTGCATAATGAACTTGTCAAATTTCGATGAAATATGATATGTTACATTCCTCTAGCCAATACCGCGGCTACAAAGATGAACCAATATGATCCTATTTTCCTTCCACACGCTATAATCGACGAATATCGACTCATTTCCTGTCCAAACCTGCCAGTTGTGTTATGCAAACGATATGCCATGTCCTTGTTAAATCTGTATAAAAGACCAGAAACAAACTCGATTATTTATATGTCCAAGCAGAGTTAATAGAGGGAGACTGGTTATGAAGGCCGGCGGACTTCAAAGGACGAACTCTTTGTTAACTCTGTTCCAAGCAAATTTTTACGTGCACGCACTTCCTCCATTTGAAGAGCCAAAACTGAGTGAAAAATTCAATCCTTTCTAAGTACCGCCGCATCACGAAGTGTGACACCAAAATTAAATGTGGTAATTCTAGATTTTTTTCCTTAAAACAAAAGTTTAATAACGCGGCGAATTAAAGAAAATATGAGCATTAACCTGTGAAGCGATTTTCAGTTAATTGCCACATTAAACAAATCTGTAAATCGGAGATCAACTTTTTGTTTTCAACAAACGTTTCTGTTTAAAGGCGCGTGCTATGAAGTCTACACAACATTCAATCAAACTTCCATTTCAAGGCAAAACAAAACCCAAACGACTTCTTTATACAGCGTCGTTAGAAACATTAATTAAAGGTGGTGAACAAAGGCTGTTTTTAGATGCACATTATTGCTTGCTATTACAAGAGAAAAGAACAGCCAGGCATACTGCTGGGAACGAAATAACACTTGATATCCAACTGGGCAGTTATTAAACGGCGTAACTTTTGAAAAAGCCGATGAAAACACTAAGTCCTCACACAATGAACAGAAACGGACGCTCTGTTTCTCGATCCAGTGTCTTTGAGCTGCCAGCAAACTGCGAATGACCTGGCACAAGTTTGAATTTGCTTAAGTTTACTCTTCTGTCACGTAACACAATGAAGGGTAAACGGATAATTCGGTGCGTTAATGGAGTAATAATGCTGCTGCTTAATTGTTTTATAATAACTATCGACATGGATTTCATTGTCCATTCCTAAACATACGAAGTGCCGTAAAATATCTTCTCTCGCCCTTCAGTCTCCTCGATCGTTAACATAAGTATAGATACAGTTTTCATTTCAATCACATTTCAATTGCAATATCACGATTGCTCGCGTTTCAATATTTTAACCAAGAAAAAATGATGCCGCCAGTCCCCCCCTTTTTTTTGTGGCTTTTCAATAAGATATCGAACAAAGCATTTTCAGAGGTTAACTTTAATTAACCAATTAACCAATGAAGTGCTTGAGATGCTAATAACAGGTTTCGCAGTATGATATCGATCAGTACTTAGCCGGATTACCGGAGGGCTCTAATTCATTGACGAAGGGAAAGTCTTTACGGAGCCGTATCGCTCTAGCTCGTTGCAACAAACAAATTTCTGAGGACTAATACATCTCAACACGTTGCACCCTTCAAATGGATTCACAACCAACATACATCAATTCGTCGAGCTTCTCTATCGATAGCATTCTTCGCGACGAGAAAGAAGAACCAGAAATCGGCTTTCCATTCGAAAAACAGCATCAAGGTACAGCTGAATACCTCCGACAGAATATACAGACGACATTTCGTCCTTTTCTATGTGGCGCACTGGCTCCATGGCCAAACTATCACTGTCCATCGTTCAACAGATCGCGTAAGACAACTGGTAGGTTTTGCAGAATCATTGAGGTAACAAGATGACCCCTTTAGGATCGCGACCCGAAATTTAAAGAAATTGTTTAATTAATTTTAAACAACCGCTTCTTTGAAACTTCAAG
Organism: Astreopora myriophthalma; assembly: GCA_014634185.1. Lineage (NCBI taxonomy): Eukaryota > Metazoa > Cnidaria > Anthozoa > Scleractinia > Acroporidae > Astreopora > Astreopora myriophthalma. The sequence continues at coordinate 88,687 of BLFK01000645.1, read as the reverse complement.
AACTCGGCAAAGCTTGCCAAATTCCTTTGTGAATAAACTGTAGACGAACAAACAGAACACATTGCAATGATGCTAATCAGCTTCAGTTTCTTCTAAAAGGTCCTACTCTGAATTCTAAAATCTGTAACTATAAGACTTTCAGCAAAATCATTGTCTACAGGTTAACTGAGCCCGCGCCCGGAGTAAAAAAATATCTTAAGCCCTTACGTCGAGAGCCCTCGGAATTCGAAAATCATGCCGTTGAAATAAACCAACACCCTTACTATCAAGTAACAAAAGTATCAATAAATCATGATATCACTTTATAGGTAAACAAATTATGGCTAACGTTAACTGAACCAAATAGTTAATCAGTTTATCAGAGTATTTGCTCGTACACCCAGCGTTTGAGACAGCTTTGTTGAAAACACCGACGAGCAAACAGTGTAGCTCTTGCAATACAAAACGGAAACAAACAGACCAACAAACAATAACAAAAGAAATAAATTAAAATAAATTAATTTTTGTTACCTAACAATGTACCTTTGATTTTAAGACACATTTGGCAAAAGCAGGGACTGGCAATGAAAGTTGTGGTAAATTTAAAAACATTTTTTGGTCGTCGAAAGAAGCAGTGAATGACATTAATTAAACTCGAAGATACCTCCAGCGGTTCCCGTCTTTTTGTAAGCGAGAAATCAGTACTGGGACTCCGAAAACTTGAGTAAAGCCAAGACTGGTGATCCATGCTGGATCAAAACTGTTCCCCGCCAGCGACCTAGAGTCAAGATTGTTGTTTGAGTCTTGTTTAACTTTTACCGCTGAAATAGTTTGGTGCATTGACAGTCAAAGTTTTCAAACAAAGTCTGCAAGCCGAAACCAACTCGAAGCTTGTAATACTTCAGTTAGAGAAGAGAAATGAACTCAACTCGATTTCTTTTACAATCTTTTTATATCGTTGCATTTGTACAAATTTAATCCACTCCTATAAAGACATTTTGAAACAAAGATTATTTCAAATGTCACCTTCTTTTGGCTGTGTGCAGTTTAAACTTCTCCTTGTTTTCGAAGAAAACAAATTCATAATTTTATCTTGGCCAAGCTGATTACCTCGTTGGCGGTCCTGAATTCTTTCAGAGTTCAGTTGCCACCGCAAAAGCAACGAGGTATAAAAAACTCACAGAAAACTAACGTCATGACGTTGAATAAAACAGTGAGAATGAAAGCTAAAAAGTTCGGAAAGCAGTGAGTTAGATGACTAGCTAACTTTGGCAGCCCAACATGCACCATTTGCCACAATTATGTAAAGATGAACAACTACCAACGCCCAAACGATACGTAAGTGTAAAATTCTTGTTGGTTTGAAGGATTACCATGGTTAGGGAGTATGGGATATTTAAATAGTAATCTCTCTCTCTGTTAGTATTGCAACACGGAGGAAGTGTTGGTGAGCGAAGAAGAGGCAGAGCCGACCCATCCAAGAAAAGGAAACGCACGGCGTTTACGGGCACACAAGTGAAGGAACTCGAGAGTGAATTTGGAAGAAGCAAATACTTGACAATTTCTCGTCGAACAGAACTTTCGAAATCCCTCAAGCTCACAGAAACACAAATAAAGATCTGGTTCCAAAATCGTCGGACAAAATGGAAGAGAAAGATTGCTGCAGAAATGGAACTCAGCGCGCGCACATCCGGGAACATGTATGCTGGTCCTCATCATCCGGGAATTCATCACTGCAACCAGTATTGTCACCCTGGCAACGGGGCACCTTATAACTTTTGTCAGTCAGCTTTCACTCCAGTATTTTGTCATCCTCAGTTGCCTTATCCGTCAACACATACAACTCCTACAAAATTTTGATCTTCAGCTGACTGAAGCGAGCTCATGCCAGGTCTTCGTGGCGATAGACGGGATAACTGCTTTTTTCCAAGGCGATAAATTGATGACACAATAGACCTTTTTACCGATACGGCGGCCATCTTGAATTCTATTGTTCTGTGAAAGAACACTCTCCAAGTAAGACAAGTATACACCGTAATATAATGTTACATCATTGCTTGCTATCATGCGCGGCAAACAACCTTTAAACTGCAATACAACAATAAAATGCAAAGTAAAACTAAACCCACCCTGTGAGCGAAATGAAGGGGCGATATTGGCGAACGGTTGCTTTAAATTTTTTTATTCGGTTTGCGACAATATTGTGGCGCTCACGGTATTCGTTAAGGTTGCCAGCGTAAAAGATCTTCAAACTATTCTCATTGGCAGAAAGCAGACTGTTTGGTCATGCATGAGAGGAAACAAAAACATATAACATATATTCCTGGCAAATGGGCTTATATTGCGAGTCCCGAGACTCTGCCACATATTTGTTTGCTGCTTTTTTGTAGTTAACGCTACGATTTCATACTTATTGGCTTGACCAGGCAAAAACTTGTCAAATTATATCTACAAGGGACGTTTCAAAATAGAACAAAACGTAAACGAACAATTATTGAAGACTCAAGCAGCTGCTCTCATTTGATGAATTTCATACGTTTGGCTTCATGCTGAGATAGTTTAAGTTGGTGTCTTGACCGTTCCTCCATAACTTTTAATATGTTTCATACGCTGGCTCAATTAACTGCAAAATGCCGTGTTCTTTTCTTTTCTCTTTATTCACTGCGCGACGACTTTATGATGATCGACGCGCGCGACAAAAGGAAGACAATATTAATTTTTAGCAAGTCTTGCTCCCTTTCAAAAAGGGCAATACAGAGCTAAGCACTATTCAAATGAATTGGCATGTTTTTCTATTAACACATTGGAAAGATCGACTTCATTGTTTCTTTCATTGCAATTTAAGGCGACGGGCGCGAAGAGATATGAAATTATATATTTCACCAAATTCTGGTTACTACAGCCTGAGGAAAAATGGCAAAGTCACGATGCGTGCACATTGTACCGATCAAATGGGAAGAGCACACTCAAGCGTATGAAAATGAAACTAGTCTATGATTTCACATTGAGGACAAATCCGTCATTATTTACAGCCCAAACCCATGCCTTGAAATTCTGTTGTCATCTGTATTGACCAAAGACCTCCGAGCTTCGTCACTGTGTTTTCTTGTAATACCTGCATTGACCGAAAGGAATCAAGCTCAGTTTTTTTTACAATTCATTCTTGCTTAACGGCACAAGGCTCACATTGATCCCGAATACTCGATCGTAACAGTCATGCAGTTGGTTGTCCTTCTACTGAAAATTTATCGCGTGTCATCAAAACAACATTCTTGGCAGGCATTAACCACGAGAAATCGAATGCACTGAAGTATTCTTTCCAAGGTGAAACTAATTCCCCCATTAGTTTTTACAAATTCAACTGCCTAATCATGAGTTGTTGTTTTCATCTGATCAGTTCAGTATCTCTATTTAAAGAGATTTTCCATGTTTGTTTGTTATGTTCACTCCGGAACTCGAACTCTACTTTAAAATGGGTAAACATTCACAAACAAGTGCATCAGTTAAAGAGGAAAGCTATGAAACTGCAACCATGCCTTGACAGATCGTGGCACCGTTTGTTTGGCTGGTATTTCATCGGATTTTCTTAAGTTTCTGGTTAAGGAAATAACACGGGATCTCGTATGATTCACTCTTTTCGTATCCAACAATTAAAGAGGGAAAATGGTTTTGTTTTTAAAGAGTGTGTTGAGGACTGAGGGTGAAAGATATTCAGGATCGAATCGAATTTTTGCGGAAACAACACTGGGGTTAATTTTGTCCCTGAAAATAAACTAGCGTTTTCTCGAAATGAACGTCACAATTTTTTGACAAAGTTTATTTTTAGTTATTACGTTAATTTATCTTTACACACATCTTTCGTTTGGCCTTTCTTTACCACTGCAGTTGTGTTTTCTGGAGGCCGCCTCTCTGCCACTTGAAATCGGTCACTTCCTGGGTTGCGTGTTCATTTACACACGCGACAAATACCACGTGACTCATCAAAGGGCAGCTTACAAATTGTAATTCGTAATTATCAACAGCTTGCTTAGTGGTCGCTGTTCTTTAAATGTAAATTGTTCTCGAAAAAAAGTCCCTGCAGATGAAAATTGGAAAAATCATTTGACAAAAAAAGAAACAAAACAAGCCAGCACCTGACTCAGTAATCCATTGGAAATAAAAGCAGATCGCCATGAGGGGTCCGATTATGGCAAAACAGTGTCAAGAAAGAAGAAAGCGGTCGAAGTACAACTTATTTTGCCAATTACAACATCAATTGCTAGTGTTGTGTGGGGGGTGTATTTTCTATGCAACAAACGTTATTTTCTGGCGCCATTTCATCTCCACACTTTGAAATTAAAATAACCTGTATGTAAATCGCTTCAAACGCAACTTACAATTCAAATAATCTCGTTTTATGTCTACAGCACTTGTCCGAACATTTCCTGTTTAATTCTTTCAGGTCACAACAGTGACATTTACGCAGTTCCAGATAAGTATAATTTAGGCACGATTTTTAAAAACAGGATGCCGCAAGCATATGTGAAGTCCTGCGCCAGTTGTAAACTCCATAAGTAGCAAAAAAAACTTTAATGGGTGTTGCATTTGGGCAATCAGAAACACCGAGTTTCTACGCCAACGTGGTTAATCTGACTAGATATCTAGGTTCATTTTTACATGTTATCACGCTTGGAAAAGGAAACATCAAATGGCAAAGTTTCAAGGCCCTAAAAAGAGGAAGTGGGTCATCTTAAACCGACTCACCGGACGCTGCTTTGGCTCCAGGTGCAACGTTGTAATCCCAAAACTCACTTTTGGATCTGTCGGTTTCAATTAAACCAAACTTTAAAACTGAATAATAATATTTTGGGCACAGAACTTTGCACATTCAGATCCTAGGTTTCACTCCTTAAGTGGGACATTTTTTTTACAATGTGAAAAATATATTGGTCGTACGCTTGTTCGAGGACAACAAATATTTGTAAAACGACTTTCTTGTTTGTACTCCAGAATGACTTGGACAACATGGAAGCTCACGGAAAAAATCAATAAAGAAAAAGCCGAGGACTCGTGCAACCTTGCCACTTTTTACGTCACGCGTCATCCAAACGGAATAAAAAAAAGGCGAATAAAAGCTGGCCCGCCAGCATTTCAGTAATTGTTTTTTAAATACGCATAAACTTTGGCATAAGCCTTGCCGCATAAGCTTTGGGAAAATTTCCAAAATCCATCGCCAGCAAATAAAACTGATTGCCGCACGGGAACTGCAGAGAGAGAGAGAGAGGAGTTAAAATATTGAACACCGAATTGCTGTCTCTCCTTTGGTATATGTATTTTGTTTTCATTGCTGTTGTTACAAAACTCAAGCCTGGTACAGTTTGCCTCAGGTAACAAAATATATATTTTCAGCTCTCCCTGAAGGGATCTAATTTACCTCGCTGTTTTAGTTCTAAAGTAGTAAATGCGAGAAGAAATATTTCTTCATTCTTTTCTTCCCTCTTGGAGTATTTTGAAACTAGTGCGTACACGATTCTTTCCACGAACTTCCGACTTCGTGAAAAACGTGGGGGAAAAGCTGTAATATTTTCAGTGATTTCGATGGTTAAAGTGTAAAAAACTAAGGTTTATATCAATAAAGTTTCAGTTCAAAGTTTATTCCCTTCGTTATTTTTATCTACAATAAAACACATTCATGCAATTATCATGGCACACACAGGCACCAGTTTGTCATCCAAATTCTTTTGTTTGCGCGTTTGTCTCTTTGTTTATTTGCAATCTGGAGCTGTTAAAAACTTAACACAAGTCGCGATCGAAGGTAAAGAGTTTCTCGCTCAGTCCTTTCTCCTAGTCACATTTACTATTCTTTCTTCGGGTTTTCACAAAATTTGTCTTTAGAGCCTAAATTTCCAAAGAAGGTCAGTTATAAACGGAGCTATAGGATAACTACAAATGATTCACCGCCGGAAAACAGACTAATTTTCTTACAGCCTTTCCTTTCGCAACTGCTCACTTTGCGTTTTTTGCTTCTTTACGAATCCGAATCCCAATCTTTCAATCCCTGTTTTTACTTGACATACATCAGGGCTGTATGAGTTATGCTGGATATCACAATATCTATTCGATTTTCTTTTGTATAACTCGAGATATTGCGTCCTCAACGGCCCGGTATTGAAAGCTTGTGGCTTCCCTCGCTTCAACCGCTCAGTTTCAGTTACGACTTGCTTGTTCACGAGGTTATCTTTCCATATCAGTCTATAGTTAACTAGCATATCTGAGGCCTTCCAATTGGTTTTGTCGACAGGCGTCATGACCTCAAAATGTGGTGATAATTTTCTTCCAAAACATCGACAACCGACAGGACCTGACAGAAAAAGGGCGACAGTGACGAAATACGACAGCGACACCGTACACTAAGCGACAAAGTACCTGCTCGGAAGGCCACACATCTGTTCTAGGGACGACATTGTTAACACAATAAACGAATCTGATATCGGTCTGTTTGAACCGCAGAATACACCTTTTCATGTTTATTCTAGGTAATATCTCTCATCCCTGTTTTCAGCTGACCACGGCCTATTGTCTGGCATCTGTGATCATTCGTGAAGTTTGGCGACAGTTTATAGGTGGTCCAACGCTGTTTTTTTTTTGATAACTTGAAGACTTTCACTTTCCGGCATTACATGCCCAGCTTTGAGGGAATTTTCCACTCTTTAAATCAACGGGATTAGATCGTTAGGATTGTCATCCAATCCAGTGTTCAAACGTGCCGTTAAACAGCCGAATTTTTTGTTTTAGTTACTTGAGATCACAAAGGGGTTGCAAACTTCACCATATGTTGGATCGTATCTGCAGTTACCATTTTGCACGCATGACTGGAACGAACACGCTTTGGAGTTTTTAGTCCTTTTGTGACAATTTTAGCATTTGAATTGTTGTAGTACGTATGTAGCATATGTTTTGCCAAAAAAATAAGATATTACGTTAAGCTGCTGAAATAAAAACTCCAGACAAAGGTTTTAGACAATAAGATAAAACATATCAAATAAATTTTTCTTTGAGAAGGAATGAATGAATGACATTTTTATAATTAATTAAGGTATTGTATTCAATAAAGTGGAACATTGAGGGTGACAAGATTATTATGCAAATCCGTTGATAGCACACAAGTAATTACTTAGAACCGTTCATTTAAATTTGAAACCCAAAAGGAATGATTGCCGCAATACCTTGTTTATAAAGAGAAAATAGAAAGTTAAGTCTGCCTCTTCAGTCATTCATAGGGTCAGATTAGCACAATGTGTGTATAGCGCAATCAATACCAGACAATAATATTGCTGATGTACTCTTTCACGTATATTTTCTGCCCCTCTATACAGAATATCGCTGAGTTCATGTGGCCACACAAAAAGATCAGTAGCCTAACGTTGCCTGAAAAATACTCAAGGGCCATTTAGATCAACTAATTTTAACCAAAGTTTCCCAGAAAATTCACTTTTCCATCGGTGTACTTATCAGTGTTGATTAAAAACTCCAGGCCTCTGTTGTTTTAAAGGTGGACAACGCAATCCACCGAATGAATCGCTATCCAGCGGGTAAATGCTAGCAAATCCAATTGAGTTATCCAGTGGATAGCGCTATCCACCTTTTGAACAACTGGGCCCAGTAAGATAAAAATTTTCTTAAAGTGCTCGAGGCATACTACTTTGGCGTTAAGGTTTTGCTGCTTAATTAGATAGACATACAAGACTAAAGAAAAACGGCATTCAGTTATACCGATTGTAAAGCTAAATTGCGCCATCACATGTATGGAGGGTTGATTCCGGCCTACCGGTGAGCAACAAAATATTCAGGACTGTAGTGGCTGCTATGATCGCAGAACCGACAAAACGCATCAGGATGCTAAACAAACAAACTAAAGAATTAACGGCTATCAAGTGTTTAGTTACTTTCACTAGACAAGACATTCTCTGTCACAAATCGGTACAGCTGGTCCCTGGTTTACTGTATAGACCACCACGGCAGAGTACCGTGCCTAATTTATGTGAATTCAAATTCAAACTGGTAAGACGAAGGTCTAAGATGCTGACAGTGGATACGCTTTTGATAGAAATTAGCATTAGAACAAACTCTTCAATAAAAAACGAGGAATCGAAAAAATTGGTCACTCGGTGACATAAACTGACAATCTTGTGGTTGTTTATCGAGTTTGAAAAAGGTCAAATTAACTTGGGAGTAGTATACTTTAGCGTTCACTTGTAAACTTACATTCTAAGATTCCAACGTTGCATCGTAGCAAACCTGAGCGCTTTGGGACAACCAAACGTCTCCCACAAGCCCATGGCCAGAAACAAATGCAAAGATCGAAAGGATAGCTTGGCGTCCTAATCCGCATCAGGGGCCCGTTTCTCGAACGTCCCGAAAAGTTAGCGGGCCCGAAAAGCAATTTGTAAAACTGCCATCCGCTTATTCCGAGAATCTGGTCTTTTAATATGCTTTCAAGATAAGAAAGAGAAAGCTAGTTGCAAAGTTTCAGGGCTGAAAACGTCTTGTGTTGCAAGATACAGAGGGAATTATGGCACCAGAAATACGCTCGAAGGTCTCGGGGCTTTCGAGAAACGGGCCCCAGCTATCCATTTGACTTGATGTTATGTCACTGTTCGCATCGGTTTCATCTTCACCAGGCTGTCAGGTGACAGATTTTGCCTTCTTTAAAGCACGGCTTAGAGAGCTACAGGATAAAACTTCATAAACAAACGTTTATTTTTCACTGCCAACACTCTTGCAAAGAAAAGGATCGAGCGAAAGAACCATACGCATGGTGTTGTTGATGACCCTGACATGGTGTCAGGGTCGTCTCGACATCCTTATTTTCACTCAAAAATGATAGTGACGACCATTGACGATCGGAAAACACTCATAACTGGAAACGAATCTTTCAGCAGCATCAAACGCTCACTGAGGAAGAAGATACAGATAATATTAGGATTAATAATTCCTTATTGAGTGATTTAAAGACGTACACAATTTGCGCTAGAGAAAACTGAACCAAGCCAGTCAAATCATACATCAATGTCACTTCTGCCTGAAATTTGCTTGCCATCTGTTCTACCTTCATTTTTTAATTTTATGCAAACGAGTAAAAAATAAACACTTAAGTAAAACCTCTTATTACTTTACCTCTTGACAAGACTCCAGCTAGTCGAAAATTACGTGCTGCAATGATGTTGTTAACTGACTCTCCAGCGACAAGTATAGATGGAAAGCCCTCATTAGAAATAAACTTTAAAAAAAAAAAAAGAAAAGCAAAAAAGTGGTGGGCCATCTTGCCACACTTTCGAAAAAGTAGAATTTTCTTCTTTTTACAGAGAACTAAAAAGGAATAGTAAAAGTAAGTAGACCATTTTACAAAAGCTTGAATTGCCCGATGTGTAAGACGTCGCAATTTTGGCCACTTTGGTCAGTAAGAATGGCTCAAATTTGAGCCTTTAAAATGTCTCAACTGAAAGATTTTCCTTCGGGAAAATTGTCCAACCTTCAGCATTTATCGTTAATTTACTGTTGCCTAGAAAAACCGTGCTGGCCACAGGATTGTTCAGTGCCATTTGTTCGCCGCTAGATGATGATTTGTCGTTTACTCGGTTGCAACGAACAAGTTTAATTTCTCTTTTGAGCCCTGCAGAAAACACAAACGCTTGTGCTCTTGAACCCAAAGGTACGCTGCGTTGCAAGGGAAAAACCCGAGACAAGTATCACTTCTGGTATCCTGTGCCGTCGGAACTACGACATTGAGACGTAGTTTAGCCGTTCAAAAGACCGAAAGTCTCTTGAAAGTTTTGTTGGCCTTGATTTGAGATCTGCCAATAAAACGATGTAAAGAAGAGATTCGAATTCAGCTTAAAATTGCCTGGGTTGCCAGCCGAGTCTGACCGGGATTAGAGGGCTTCGCGAAGGATTTACAAGTGATTCGGCACATGATTTTGTTAAAACAAAAATAACTAAACAAGATCTTTCTCCAGATGTGCTGCCATCCCCACCCAACACTGAACACTTCACAAATCTATTCTCGCATGGTCAAAAGCAAAACATGATCCTATTGAAACCTCGTACGATTCAATATCGCGGAAGTGTCCTCAGCAGAGACCAGCCACCAGTGCCGCAGGAAAGAAATTCCTGACCGTTTTCAAAGAAGAGCCGTCTATGAACATTGCCATTAAATGGCGTCCACTGCATATTCAGTGTTTCCAAACGACAAAAATGCTCCTCAAAACATTAAAAGAAGACAATCAACGACTAAACACAGGGCCTTGAAAGGACACCAAAGATAGATATGAGAGATTATTGTACAGTACTTTATTTTATCCAAACTGTCGCGAAGGGATCTGTACAACTGCGCATAATTTTCTCCAGTCTATCTACAGCCAAAACTGAGTACGCTATGGCCAACCTAACCCAAATGTAAATGTCAGTAATTTATTTTACCCAGGGGGCGCCAAGGGGGGCACAAGAACTCGTTCGGAAGTGTCCCTACTTTCTGTAAGATCGAATTGGAATTTGGAAATGTTGGTTGGTGAGGAGAGCGGAAAACACGAGAAGGGGCAACAACAAAATGAACCGACGCGCATGATGTGGAATCGAACCAGACTCGAATCCCATCCCTGTTCCACAAACTCGAAAGTGGCTGTCAGAACAACAACGGGTCATGTATATTGCCACACGAGTTGAACGTCAATGTTCGAAGAGGAAATAAGTTGAAATACGTGTTTGTCACTGAGACGGTCTGCTTCCACAACAAATTCAACTTCCAGGATTGTCTTAGAGTGAGAAGTCAAATCGAAGAACTTTTGCCTCGAAATTAAACTTGAATAAAATTAAAAACATCTTTTCCTTGATACGAGAGTTCGTTGCTAATGTTTTAGTGGCGTCGCTCGTGTCGACCTAACGCAATTTAAAGGGAACTTTCCAGTGGTTAGCGTTTTAGGACCGAAATGAGGTCGATAGTTTAGGGCAATATTTTGTCGATTGTGGGCAAATTTGGTGGCCTACCATTTCATTGCCACTGCATCCAAAATAAGGTCAATTACCCGTTTGTTGGGGGAAATTTAGCTATATCGCCGCACTCGATCAATGAAAACACGACTTAAAATAATCCCTGGACTTGTTGCCTTCCATGACAAACTTGACAACATGTGCGAGCAAAGTCAACTCTAGATTCATTCATGGCCTTTGTCGATTAGTTATTGACATTTTGAAACGATCTACGAAATACACTATTATATTGTTGGTACAAATTGTACAGTTTGTTGTAAACTTTTTGCCGTTTTCAACGACATTGCCTTATCTTTCTCCTTTATCTCGCGGCCTTACTGGCACTAACCGTATTGTTCAGAAGAACTTCAGTGATTGAAAGAATAAGGTCCAAAGCGCAAAGCTGTCTGAAAGTGGATCATTGTGTACCCAACACCCTTTTTATGAAGGTTTTGTTTAACTTTGTGACATTGTTATATACGAAGTTGATTTACTAAAACTGACACGAAACTAGCGTGCAGCAGATCTTTCGTTTCTTTCTTTAGGGCAACAATGTCCAATAGAAGTGAATAACGGTTGACCAATACAATATGGTGACAAGTCATCAACATCATACAATGTTGGGATAAGGGAGTGTTAAAAAAATACAAAGTTGCAGCCGTAAACTTAACTCGGAAAGAAAAGAAAAGTGAATGAGCGCGCTGTTTAGAATTAAGACGTCGAAAAGAGATCTTACTTTGAAAATTTATCCCCTCGTCATCTGGTTATTTGCGCTCATTCTTTTTATGCACGGCTAAGGGTACAATGTGTCTAAAGTCTTTTTTTTTTTTCTCGCCCAATTAACTGTAACTTAGAAAAGACAAAATTAATTGCTTTGAGTTCTCACTCAGACTGCATGGCATTGTCAAATAAATATCATTTAACGATCATTTGACGACTCAGGCAGACGGTTCGGTAAAATTCACCGCCGTTACCTTCAATCTGTCGGTGCTTCACATAATTTCGAAGTGACCTTTGCTTCGCTTCTCGCAAACATAAGAACAAGTAAAAGAACCAGCAAGCCCGGAGACAGTTTAGAATTTAAGATGTGGGATTAACTTTGGGTTATCTGGTTAATTGTGCTCATTTTTTCAAGCTATTTTTTCATACAGAGCTAAGGGCACAACGTGCCTAACGCTTTTCTTCTTCTTTTTTGAACTGTAACTTAGAAAAGACAAAATTTGTTGAATTGAGTTCTCACTCAGACTGGCAGCTAGTGTCATAAACCATAAGACAGCTCAGACAACCGACGTAATATGAACCATTTGAATGACAAGTTTTTGAAATCATCATGATATTATGGGCATTGTATCTGCTGATTCCTCAAACGATTTTCTAGCGTGGGGAATGCACCTCTGCTCACAAGGAAACCGCGGCGGAGTCATATGCGGTCTGTTTGCCGGGAGGGAAACATTCGCTATGATCACACATGTCAACTGTGCCATGAGAAGATAAATTTACAGTTATTTCATGCTCATTCTAATGAGAAGGTGTTAAACAAATACGAACGGACCACAAGCTGTTCCATAAAATTTGTCAAATTCCATACGGCCATCTTGGGTCGACACCGAATCAAATTGAAAGTCAGCGTGCGACAGTTAAACTGGTCTGGTACAGCAAAAAAAATAATTAATAGCGTCAGTCAAAAGCAGTAAAATTGCGCCATTTTTGCATGCACATTTCCAATAGACCAACAAAAAATCGAGAAAATAAAATCACTTATCTAAACAAAAATAAAGAAAAAGCGATTGAAATTTAACTGCACTGTTATGGAAAATATGGGCCGACAATCAGAGGCTTTCGATGTTTTCGCCTGTGCGCAAGGTGGCCACGGTTTTTTCGTTGCATTAGTTAGTTATTTGTTTTTTGTTTCTTGTGATTTTCCATAAATTTAGTCTTCTAAGTCTTTGGAAAACAGAACTCACACCACTTTATAGTCATTTCACAACATGAGTCACTAAAACACCGGGTTTATGTACTTGCTTGCATATAGCTTGCTTGTAACTGTTCTTAGAAGAAAAATAATTAGAATAGAGAAAGAAAAAAAAAATAGAAAATGCGAAAACCCTGACAAGGTTTTAATTTTCAAGCCCTTGAGAAACGGTGTATTTGGCCGTATTGGTACATTTTCGAGTCAAAGGGTGCCGCTAAATTATCTGGCGTTGTTTTCCACACTTCGTTTTCTATGAGAGTTTTAAGTAATTATTCAGCAAAGGACTTCGATTTTTAGCCGTTATTGTGCGCACCTTTGAATAACGAGTAATTTGGCAGTTTTGGACCCAATTTTAGCACGGAAATTGCTCTGATCCTGAATATTTTATGGTCACCGATTAGAAATTGCAGGCGCAATTAAAAAATGGTTCTGTAACAAGCCTGTGTCTTCCTCGCGTGGGATTGTCATCAAGTTTCCCGCGTGAGTTCCTGAAATGGCTATTTCTAAAGAAGATTAATAAAAAATGCACTTAGTTCAATTAAACAACACGTGTGAATGATCCTGCGACCAAAAAAAATTAAAATAAAATAAAAAATAGAAAAGGCAGGATCGATGTTAGGCACAAAAACGATTAATTTAGCAGAGCCACTGTTGCGGTTCTTGAGGCTCTTTGCAGCGTGTTTTTCATTTTTTTTTCTCCAGGATGCGCATTTCGTTTTGTCCGGCATTGAAAAAAAAGGTTCAAGTTTCGTAAGGTCAGTGCACCTTCCTAACTGAACCTTATCAACCATGAGGAATTCAGTATACGGCCATGATAAAGACAAACGAACAACTGCATCTGCCTTTGTTGTGCGTGAAAGCTATTTAGAAGTTAAAATACAATGCAATTAGAGACTTATTATCATAACAGCCAATTAGATTTGCATAAGCCATTCTTGCACGAATCCGCTTTTTACAAACATACATATTAACCAGACCGCGCGTGGTCATCGAGATTGTTGTTTGAGACGGAGCCACTCAGGTGGATGTGTGTGTGTTGGTGTGTCAAATCGAGGTTCTCGTTATCGACTTGTCAATTTTGCCACATTTGCAAGCGTAGTGCTCTTATAATTGACTCACTCTGCGGACAGAACGACCAAATGAACCTCAGCTACCAATCCGAGTACTTTGAACCTCCGACTCCTTGCAAGTCCGCCTTTATGGAGTTGCCGTCAACGCCTGGCTCCCACACTTATCCCGCCTATAACTCAGTTCCTTCAAATTACAACCCATATACCGCGGCGATGCGGTACTACCATCACACCTCATCAAGCCAAGATTACCCTCTTGCTTGCAACGCCAGAAATTCCTTTCCAATGCCACCGGTTTTGAATCATCATCCGCTCTCGCATCATCCCTACTTATCGCCATCTTTGCAAGCTTATGGAGCTCCGCACGATTCGGCTCACGACGGTAAGTTCACTCTCAAAGTTTACTCCTCCCGCTATGCCCTTTTCCTATAAAACGAAATTCGGAAATAGTGTTAAGGGTGTTAATTCTCGTGTGGTTGAAGTAGTTGAAGCAAATTAACGGGTTTAGTGGACTCGCTCAGACGGGTAAAATGTCTCCAGAGTACTAAAGTGCATTGTCAAATGGCAGCAAAATTAGTCTCAAATGAACTGTTAAAATACTTCACGGTCTTTTGTTCCATGAGTTGAGAGAGGAAATGATACAATTTAAACATACTTTAAGCCGCTTTCTCAACCGGCGTGCTTCTCTTTCAGTTATTAAATGTACCTTATCATTGCAGATTTGAAAGGGCCATGTGACGAGCCAAGGCTTAACGGAAAAGGGAAAAAGATTCGAAAGCCGCGGACGATCTATTCAAGTTTTCAGCTCCGAGAACTGACTAAACGTTTTCAGAAGACTCAGTATTTGGCCCTTCCTGAACGCGCCGAGTTAGCTGCGCTCCTTGGCCTGACACAAACTCAGGTGAAAATCTGGTTTCAGAACCGGAGATCAAAGTTTAAGAAGAACGTGAAGAGTAACGAAGACAACAACTCAAGCGAAGGTACGATCAAAGCTGAACCCGGAGCGGGATCGTCTAACGAGTCTGGTGAAGGAGCATGGCAGACATCGGAGTCCAATTCGGCGTCAGCAAGCCCGTATGGTCATCTCGATACGCCTAGCTTTCCAGCCTTGGGAAACAACAAGCCAGTTATTTCGTCACAATGGTGCAATGTCGCAAGTCATGGAATGAAGTCCCCCTTCATTTCAGAACGATGTCAAAGAATGTAATGCCATCGGAACAACTGAACTGACTTAAAAAACTACATCTCACTTGTATGAAACCAAATGTATGGAGGTTAGCACAAGTTTGGCAGTTAGGGCGTAGCAATAGGGACAATTTCTAACCAACCAAGTCCTCTACATAAGTCAAATGGTATAAAATTTATCTTCAAAACAAAATAAATCGTTTAAAATGTATAGACTGTAAATATAATTTATTTGTGCCATGCGGTAAGCTACAAACTGTAGTAGCATTAACTTCATTTCAATAGCAATAATGCAGCTTAGCTTGGTTAAGAAGTAGCCCAGTGTAAGAGATTTCTTGGAATTTCCGTAAATTAGCCTTCCAGTTCAATAAATAATCGGTCAAACTCAAGACTATAAATATTGTATTAATTGTAAAGTGACTAAAATGGACAGAGTTTCCTCTAAGAAGCCATATCGTTAAGAGATCGGTTTGTTTCAACATTCCCTTAGCAACTATAATATGGTTTATTTTATCATCAGTATGCTGTCAGTGCTCTCAGTACACATTGCTAAATTGCGTTCGTCTCGTGAGTTACACCATGAAAAGATGCGCGTGATTCGTAACAATTCGTAAGCAAAAAAGCAAAGGAGAAATAGGTTATATCCTTTCTAATCTATTATTTAATGGAGTATCAATGACATTTAGCGATACCAAAGCATCTGTTCAGTCGAATAAAGAAATTGTTCTAAGCCACAAGAGGTTTGGTATGTTAATGTAGTTTTTCTACTGTCGCTTCGAATGTTTATGGGGTCGACTTATTTCGCGCTTATCGACATGGTTTCATAGAAAGGCATGCGTTAGCTGCAAAGCAAAATAGTTATGAAAGGGCTCATGTACTTTTTTCCTCTTATTTTTGCCGTCAGTTGAAAGAGATATTTTTATTGTTCTTCCCCTCGAGTGTTTCACAAACAGATCAACATCACAATAATATTGCTCATTGTTCCGACTTTTTGGGCCGGAGGTGATGATTATTTCACGACACAATGGTGAAAATATGACATCGATAAGTAGACTTTCGAGTACTGCATAGAAGACGTCTGGTTATGCCGCAAGACTAATATCGACCAACCAGGGCGGCCATGAAATAGTGTGCGCCCTAACTTGCAAGAGTCAGGGAAAGGCGTCTTGTGGGTTACTTCATGTTAGGACTTTGAGCAGTGCTGCGTTCTAAAGACTATTATGAAAAACCAACATATTCTCAATACCAGCTAAATATCTATTGTGCATGCTTTATTGTTTGTTGTGTTGAATAGGTGTCTTCTATGCATCTGAATGACTCCGAACAAAAAACGGCCATTATCCCTAATACGATGAGTGATATCGCTCGGGAGTAACCGTGCCACGTTATCTACGAAATGTTATCAGCCTGGATGGTGAATAGGTTGAGAGAAACTTGAGAATAAACAAATAAATAAGTGAATGAATGAAAAGATGGCAGAATGAAACATTCCCACATCACGAAACACAAACAAATTTAACGAACACATTAGAGGAAGACGTTTTGCAATACATTTCCTCATCCATAGACGGCGTTTGAAGCGGACTGTTCAACTGAGCATTTGCCTTGCCTCGCCAGCAACTCAAAAGCATATCTCGATTTCTTTTCCTTTAGTTAAATTCGTTATTTCCGCGGGTTCGACTGAAAGCCGGCAAATGACCACTGAAGATGAAAATAATTTAAGCGTCTATTTGGAGAGAGATCCTTTCAAATCGAAATACAGATATTTCTCAAACAGAAAATTATTGAGACCAAATTTTTTGTAATACTTATTTGACGCTGTTTAACCCAAAAAGCATGATCGATTGTTGTTAGTCCCAAGATATCACGTTCAATTTCATGATAACGACTCAACATTTATTGATATTTCATGTGCTAGTAATCAAGACTTCATAAAAGTAGCTCGTTGGTTGTATAC
This sequence comes from Astreopora myriophthalma, assembly GCA_014634185.1. NCBI lineage: Eukaryota > Metazoa > Cnidaria > Anthozoa > Scleractinia > Acroporidae > Astreopora > Astreopora myriophthalma. Next base: position 71,520 of record BLFK01000645.1, on the reverse strand, counting down.
TAAACACTAAGCTCAAACACGCATACTAAAGCCTTTTATACACCACATAATAGATCTGTAAAGGCCATCCATCACACAAAACGGAACAGGTGAACATGAAATTTGCACGTCTATAGAACGTTCACAGCAGGCGGTATGGCTGCAAGGAAATCTTGTGCCCACTTAGAAGAGGGAGAGGATAAACAAATTAAAGACTAGACTCGTGCACAATGACATCTCTGTCTGTATTGATGGTTGCTTTCATTTTATGTTGGCCTTTGGAAACAAAAATTAAACTCAAAGGAAAGCTCAGCGCGTGCAAACTAAGCTAAACGGATCGTTTCTCGGACTTAACTTGTAATTGACGTAGTTGAAGAGAGAAGCCTATACTTTTTCGCGCTCTTGACATAAAGGCGATGATGGCAAACTTTGATCATTTGAAAAGCTAGTAGACAGAAGCATACTTTATTTTATTCTCAATTTACACAGAAATATCTAAGATTTATAGTCCGTATAATTGCAGTTATGCTGTGTTAGCGAAAGCCTTTTTCTTAGCGTCCTAACCGTACAAAGACAGAGGGTTTGGCGATCTTCCGAAAAATTCCGGCTTAATAAAAGGTAATTAATTGTAGCCATGGTCTTAAGCAACACATGCCGTGTGCCATAGTTTTGCACGTTCCTCACCGGAATTTTCAAGACATAAAATGTCTGAAAGTTAACTAAACTCAGCGTTTACTTTTTTAAAACGAAATGTCTCGATTCGAGTGGAAGAGGATGGGAAATCACGTACCTGCTACTTAAGACGTTTTTTTTTTGCCTCTTCAAGGAGTGAAACGACCCGAATATAAATGACATACATGCCACTCAACATCGAGTCGATCGTTAGCTTTGAATACTTGCTCTATCAGAAGGGGCTTAATTGCAGAAAATTGCCTTTAATATCAACACAGACGTATCGAGATAAATGTAGCTACTTCCACAATAGAGACCCTCTTTGAAATAACAGTGACGATATTGGTTTGTGTATGAAAGCTGTAGGCTTTATTCACGTCGCAAAGGAGGTACATCGTTAGGGCAGTATCTTTTTTTCTCCTTTACCGACAATGAGTGAAGTAAGGACTGCAAGAAAGGAGTAATAAATAAAAAGGCTCCGCACATCAGCAAGAACAACATTCGATTCAGGATTATAACGCATTGGGCAATAAGGTACATGAGTAAACATTTCCCTTCTCTCTGTGTTAAGCGCACCACTTATATTCTTATGACTGTTTGTTAATAAGGCAGGTTCTTCAATGCGCTGGACATACTCAACGCCACAAAACACCTGCAAAACACTTCACTTGTTTATCCTGCTTAGCTTTGTTATCACAGGTATTGATATCACGATGCAGACATCATTCCGGATTTTTTTGTTTCAAATGAACTAGTCACACACTTGTAAACCACAGATTTTTTTTTTGGACTTAGCTTGTCCTTGAATGAAGTGATTTCGATCGCATAAAAATGTATGTATGGTGTAAGACTTTAAGGAGGCAACTTCTTGGCTGTTTCCCTTAGGTGTCTTAAATATGCTAATATTCACATGTATATTGTGTTTTGTTCTGATTTCGAATTAATGGTCTAATTGCTAAATGGCCTTCCTGAGCCAATTTTCGCATATAATTAGCCTCTGAAAACAGACAGAGGGATAATTTAGAATATCCTTTAATGGCCCAAAAGTGGCAGGAAGCGATTGATTTGACATTTTATTGGCCGAAAGTGTTATTCGAAATTAATTTACGCTGATAGTTTAAATTGCGCCAAGGTTATATGGACAATTTTTAGGCGTGGATGTCGCCAAACATACTTGAGTGGAGTTGACAAGTACTTGCGTGTTATGGTCTGATTTTTGTTTTCAAATCATGCACACAGACTCCATAGCACGATAAAAGGGAGACCATTTAACGTGGTCGAAAAGCAGCGTAGCGTGTGCTTTGAAAAGGTTTCTCCACGTTTACAAATTCGTTTTCACTCAGTGACAGTTCAACTCCTGGTTACGGTCCATTCACTTCTGCGACTGAGCTCAGCGAGGAGACCGCAAATCTGACTCCATTTAGTGACTCTGTTCATAGAGTTTATTATTAGGAGTTACGGGGTCATAGTTAATTAGCTTGGCAAACAATAGTTTCTAATGGAGGGATTCGAAATGTATTTACAAAACAAAAGCCCTAAGTCACTATCACAAACTGAAAAGTTTGTTTTGTCCAAGAGCTTTGTATCTCGGATAACTCTTTGTGTAAATAGATTTCTAGACCCTATTGTGCAAGCAAACAGAACGTTCGATTGGGCAAATAATAAATGCATTAACGACTTTACCTCCAGAACAGCAACGTGTTTTTCATTGCATTTTTCGTTATCCCACTAAGAACAATCGTCACTTTGTTTGCACGCTCTTTTTTTTTTCTTTTGGTACACGTGGGAAAAGTTCGAGGAAAACTGTCCGTAATCGCATTCCGCAGCTTTCGAGTAACCCGGAATACAACATAATTGCCGTTATTTGCGCCCAAATCGTTTATTCTGGCCCGTTGGGCTTAGCGTTCTTGAAAGCGCGTGCTACTCAGTATAATTACAGGGTAATGGTCAGCAGCCACTAAGCAATTGCATGAGATAATTGTCAAATTTTCGGATCTCTCGCTGCGCTAATTTGGTTCCGAATTGTTTTGCTCTTTAGCTTACTTATCATCACGTACATTACACTTAATAGCCTGCTATGAGTTTTCGTTAGTTTATTAGCAATGGAGGCCTAAAAAGCATCGCAATCATACTCTAAACGACTTCCGCACCGACAGTGGAGACTACATGATATATTGCGTCTGATATTGATCTCTGAATATTAAACACACAACTTCAGTCACTTCATTTGCATTGTAAGATTGTTATTTGTCTTGCGAAGAAGTTCGTTTTTCTTGAAACAGTGTACTGTCAATACTTTCAAGCTGGTTGAAACGCAGCGTTCAGCGATATCAGTCGGTAGTATTTGAGAAGGCGACTACAGTGAGACGCACGGGGCAATATTTGTTTTAGAGTTTTGGCTTGACAAAACAGTGTCAAGGCCGGACAAAGGTCTTTGTTGAGAGTAATATTGAATATTCAAGTCTTTGGATTTAAGGGGAAAAAAAAAAGAAAGAGTACACGAGATACACGTAACTGTCGTGATGAGAGGGTTCAAATTAATTAACACTCCTGACAAACAGTTAATCCCGTAATTTATTTATTCTCTCATGTCCAGACTCTGAAATACTCAGTCCTTGTCCAAAACTGGAAACCTCGAGAAAATTCTAAATTCGCTCCCTCGGAATGACTCATGGGTTCTGAGTTCACAAGTTACTGGTGCTTTTATTTATCCCGCTGGCAGGTGGTTAAAATTAATGATTTGCAAGTTTCGGTATACAATAAACGCTTCGCAAGTGATAACGGGCGATTGTTAATCTTACAAACTAATGCTAATGGAAAGATAATTCCGTTTTAGCGCGCGCCTTTGGCACACACAGAAAAGTGCTGAGATTTAATCGAAGACAGGCTCAAATTAGATTAACGTCGATGAGTGATCTGAATATCATTTCACTGTATCAGAATTCTAATGGTGGTCAAACTACATAGATACATCACAACAGTTGCACTGAACTTCGTCCATCAGTTCACATCCGACAGAATGCAAAGAATTCACTGCTATATCTTTGCCCCAATTTTGCCTGAATCAATCTGCCATGCGCAGTTTAGTTGCTTTGTGGAATTTGCAGAAACGTTCTTACTCTTTAAAGACTGAATGAAATCCGAACGAATGACTGACTGACCGGACTGACTGACTGCGTTTCTGCAGGTGCTAAATATTAAGCCGTAGTTCGAGAGGGATTGCTATAAAAAGCTCTTGAATTCCGAATTAGAAAATTTTTACCACTGATGTGACAAATTCTGAGAACTGAAATATCGATTTTGCGCAGGCACTGTTTACCAGAAGATTCTTGCGTTTGCCTGCCGGCCTACAGGTAGGCAAAAATGATTTCCAATTGGAACCCATCCGGTTGAAATTAAAGTACTTCACAGAGCTTAACTCTGAAAGCTTTCCGGCTCTGAAAGCAAGTTAAGCTTATCCCATAAACGTTTTTAAGCATTTTGACATTGGGCACAATCGTGAAGTGTATATGCAATGATGTACAACTCGTTCAAAGATTGTTTTAGAACTTCTGAGCGCCCCTGGGTGTTGACCCTGAGTTTTGCTCAGTCAAGGATAAATGGACTGAACTTAGCTTTGAAACAAAAGCAAACCACATCGCATGTAAAAACCCTGAAGCTTACTTCTCTGCATACAAAGGGTTCATTTCATTAACCCTTTTATTGACTACGCTAGTTTACCAATCAATAAGGGGAACAAAAATAAGGGTCCGGTACATTTATCGTAATTGGTTTCTTCCTTGATAACTCGCTGACATTACGATAAAGCCCGCATTTTCTCACGAGGCAATTTGAGGCAGCTGCGCAAGTTCAGTCTTATCAATGGACGAGTCTTTTTTGCTTTTATTTAATCAGTAAGCACCGCTCGAGGCTACGGGTTTTCTCAGACAATGCTATAAGATGTTTCTAGAGTAACGCCATTGAAAATGATTGCTGCAAGACACCTATAAGCCAATAGATATATATATATATATATACATTTTTTTTCTTTTTTCTTTTTGAGAGATTTTTGACTAAAGCACGGTTGCCTTGGTAGCAAAGAGCAAATATTAACTTTTTACGGATGTAAAAGAGGGCACAAACAAGAGGCGTTGAAGTGTTCCTGGCAATTGTTTTTTGAACACTGGTCACTGTTGATATAGTAGATAACAGGAATGTATTTTATATTATTTTTAAAAAGTATCCAGCTCGATAGTGGTATTTATTTTACAGTTCGACCAAATCCGGCATGGCATGGATTTGAAAAACATATTTTTCAATTCACCGACTTATTATCGTGTTAAAGACTTGCTTCCAGCTATTGTCTAGTTGCCTTAAGGGCTTTGGTCTGCAACTTCTTCTTTCGCGTTTTTTCTTTTAATAATAGACAATAAAAAATTTCTTGATTCTGATTGGCTAAGAGAAATGCAGTTTTTAGGAAACACCATGCAGAAAAAAAGGTAATTCAGTGCACAAAAAAGGAAATACAGTGCAAAAAAGAGAAATAACTTTTTGCGGCTTAAAAAAACTTTAAAAACATTGAAAAACCTATTGTTTTGACTGAACGCGTGATGATATATTTGCAGGGTTTGAATAAATTATTTTTGCACGTGATTTACCAGTGTTGCTTCTGCATAATTACGACAAGCTGTTTCGCAATATTTTCACGAATATTATCAATACGTAATCACATGATTTTTCTCTTGCAATTTGGAATAAATAATCACTCGTAATTTTTTTCAAAGACCACAAATTGCACTGGTCCTACGGGCTCGTGCAATTTTGTTAGTCTTTGAAAAAAATTTACTCGTGCTTATTTATTCCAAATTGCACTCGAAATCATGTGATTACCTGTACGAATAATCACTTTTAACACTCACGTGTATATATTGGTGCCTGCAAATCACGAGCGCTTCTTCAAACAACAAAATTACTGAGATAGCGATGCATTCGATTAATACAGTATGCTATGCCTCTAGCAACATAGGATAGGGTACCTGTGTCCTTCACACGAATCATTGTTACGTAGCCTATGGCTCTTTGAGAAACAACAATTTAATGCTCTTCGTAGACAAAGCTAAACGTGCTTGAGAAGCGGCTTTTAGGCATCCCAGCCACTACACCCCATACAAGCGTTCTTGTGGAGTGGAAATATCCTCTATAATTCCAACTGCAGTACCTGCCAGTGTCCACTGATTTGTGCCTCTCAACGTAACACGTTTGTCAGAAAACGCTGATTTTCTCTAGTAACATGTGGTGTTGCCATACCAACCACACCATTCGACAGGCTGCTAAGATTTACAATTTTTTTCGCACTTCCCTTCAAGTTTCACCTACTATTTTTACTCGTGCAGCTAATTTTAGCTAGCAGCCATTAGTACATTGTAGTTATTTTTGGCAGGATTTTCTAGATAGGTACCCGTTTGGTTGCACGTGGCCGAAAACGCTGAACGCATGGTGACGGCAGTGCATCAGTTTGATATATGTACTTCCATTCTTACATCACGCCGATAAACATTTCTTTGTAAGTGACAACTTTCTTTGCGGTGTTGAAGTAAGTGCCAACCAAGAACTGGACTTTTTTTTTTTTTTTGAGCAACACGGACTTTCAAAAACATTTTTTTTCCAAGGCTTCATTGGTGTAACCGCCTCCCACTAATGTTGGCCGGGGGCAAATCTAGGATGAAGCCATGTGTGGTTTGCACGAGTTTGTTGTTGGCTCTCTTCTCTGCTCCAGGAGGTTTTTTTCTCCAGGTGCTCAGCTTCTCCCCTCCCCTCAAAAACCAAAATTTCCAAACTTCAATTCGATCTGGAGAGTGCCCGCACGGATTTAGAGACACTTGGAATTTCACAAGTTCGTCAATTGTTAAATCTGTCAAGTGTGCTCTAAAGTTAAGATGGGAGTGGGGTGGGGAGGGGGAGGGGGCGCTCTCAGAAAAAAAAAGTATAAGAGTGCCTAGGCCTTGTGGGTATAGGCTTAAGTCCAAAAATAAGGGGGAGGGAGAGGGGGCTGGCCTTCCGGTCCCCTCCCTTGGACCCGCCACAACCTCGTTCCCAGGGTCCTCTCCTACTCGGCCCCAGTGGACCCTGGGAACGAGGTTGGACCCGCCACTGTTATAGAAAAATAGAGCATTTTTGGTCCAGCTGAACACTGATGCCTACAAAACAATGTTATTTTAATATTTTGCCAGAAGGAGTGCCGATACCGGTACTTCAGAGAACAAACAAACAATCATTTACTAAAACTTGAATCGACAACACATAACTCAAAAGCCGGTTCTAGAAGGTTTGAGAATATTCGAAACTCTCTCTATCTTCTTGCTCTGTACTGACAAATTTACATAAAAACTAGGACAATTTATAGAAAACTAACAAAAATACGAGAGATAAAGAATTTGACAGATAGATGAAAGACCAAGGCTCCTGTGGGAGACTGAATTCGCGGGAACATCAATCTAAAAACAGGTCGGTCTGTGAAAACGCCATGACACAAATGTATTGAAGTTGTACGCTCCGGGTTATGGACTCTTGACCAATTTTTGAAGCTCTGCCGACTAAAGTAAGGGTTTGTACGCGATTTTACCCAGGAGCCTCGACATGATACCTTTTGATTAAGATATCATATAAACACCAATGAAATACCAGGTGAGCTTTCGCGGGAAAACATGATGTCTTCACGTGTGAAAATAACAAGTTATCTTCACGCGTGAAAATAAATTATCTTCACGCGTGAAAATAAGTTATCTTCGCACGTGAAAATAAGTTATCTTCGCACGTGAAAAGAAAACCGTTACTATGGTTACATAATAAATCGCGCCTTTGTCCCAGTAAAAAAATATTAAATTGAAAAGGTTTGGTATTTCATTGATGTTTATGTAATAAACAGAACATTAAAGACCACTTGGAGAGACGAAATTTCTCTTCTCGTGTCGAAAAACATTTCCACGAGTGAGCGCAGTGAACGAGTGAGATAATTTTCAACACTCGAAGAGAAATCTCCGCGTGGCCATGTAATATCTTCTATATATCGAAATTGACCAGTTGAATTCAGCTTTCATTCGGCTCTCTCAAAATGTCCACAGGTAATTAGCGAACGCTGCTCGTTTAGTTCGGTAGAGCAGATTTCAATTGACTGTCGTAAAACCAAAACGAAAGCAAGTACAGAGACAATCCACCATGTCCTGAAGGAAAAAAAACAACCTTCCGTCAAAAAATGGCAGCCATGGAGCTCATTCATGACTCGGTTTTACTAGCCAATCAGAACGCAAATCATGTAGACGCACCCGACGCCAAGCGCGGGAAAAACGACTAAGCCACTAATTAACAAGTAGACCCGTAGGCCTTGCGGGTTGCGGGTCAATAGGCCATGAGGCGAAGGGTCTAATTGTTTTAGTATCACTCAACTAGTCGGAAAGAAAAGGCAATAATAAACTTAGCAAATGCAAGTTGAAGAAATATTTATTTGGGAATAAAACGAAAGAAAGCGTCACGCTTTTCGCTACTCGAGGACTATTACTCTAATAGTCCTCTAGTAGCGTAGCCAATGAAAATGCAGGATTTTCATTAGTCCACTAGTTGGGTGATACTAATTGGTTTTATAGCACTGCCGTCTGATTTCTTGAAAAATTGGCGCAAGTCTCTCAATCCAATCACAGCAAATCAAATCCAAGCAATTACGTGGTTACTTTCGACACTCTACTGGATACTAATGAAGGGTTTGACAATCGAAATGAAACGACGACGCGGATTTTGACGATCTATTTGCTGTGCACAATTTAATTACCATTTTAACCCCGGTTCAGACCAAATTTTAATGCTTCACTGCTGACAGACGAAGTACAACTTACACTTTACACTTTACACTTTCCTTAGAAATTCTCATCAACGATATACCACATCCCTACATCAGCTGCTTATTAGTGGAAATGCTCGTAGTTCGTCGGCCCGGAATCCACTTCACGCATTGCGAAACGAGCAATAAAATGTCAGTAGCACTACAGTCCCTGCAGGCTCAGTCGGGTAAAAATTATAGGGAATTCCGATAACAGACTCAAATATATAATTACACGCAAAAGTTATCAATTTAATTAAAGAAAAAAAAGCCGCACTTTATTGTCCTGGCGATTTGCTCGCTTTCTGAGCGGTTATTTGCCTTATTTAATGCGATTTAAGGGATTTCTCAGCTTCCCCAGTTGTCACTCGTAGCAAAATAAAGGAAAGGCTGGAAAGTAATTTCTAGCTTACCTCACATCTCGCCGATAAAGTATTTGCATTATAACGTAGCATTGATATTTAAAAGATGAAAATACTTGGTACAAAACATTTTCCTCCCAGTTGTTTTGAATTGGCTACAACAGTTGTGTTAGCCGATTTGGTATATTCCCATACAAATCCTTATAATTTTTAGCTGGCTGAGCCTGGGCGGCCTGTGGTAGCACCAGTGTCGCTCGCCCAAACTGGCAAATCCTTAGTACTTTAAGTTACCAACTCCGATAACATGCATCGAGGTCTGAAGGCAATTCAGATCTAGAAGATTGAACGTGTGGACCGTAACCCGGATCATGTGCTTCTTGACTGTCTTAATGTTACCAGAGTCCAGTAAACGTGGACTACCAAGGAAAGCTGTTGACGTATCCACGTTCTTTAAAAAAAATATATAATTGTATATTCAGTTATTTAGTTGAGTTTCTTAAAGTTGTTCTGTTTATTTCTATAAACGGCCCCATACGCTTGAAGCTTTAAATATCACTGTGTATACATAACTGACGGCTTTCTATACCGGCAACCGAAAGCTAACCTTTTCAAATCGGTGCTTTGAGCAAAATACTGAAGATCAAAGATGAACTCAGAAACGCGTTTCTTGTTAGTTTTCTATCCAATCCAGGGGCTTCTCTTTATCCTACAATTTCTAACATTGAATCTCAATTCCGAAGGATGCAGTTCGTTCTGCAGAGGTTTTTGAGGCGTTTTTGAGTGACGGACGTTAACCAGGGGTGGACTTTTCGACTATTCCTAGACAGAGCATGGACTCGCCTAAACTATCGAGCAAATAGTGTCTATAAGAGTAAGGACGCTGAGTAGTACAAATGTGGTAGCGTCAAGATAGGTTAAAAGGGAAAATTATTCGTATCCGGTTGGCGTCCTTCGCTCAGAGACGCCTGTGCTACTTAAACAAATTGATCACCTGAGGGAGGCAGTTAGTTTCAGCTGCCGGGAAAAACAAATGCTCATCCTAATGATCCCTGAAGGCCATAGCTTTTCCCTTGCACTCACGAGATTTTCACCTGTAACCACTCCTTTGTCAGCAAGATCGTTGATTCGCCACTTCCTCAGTCTGATTATTGTCAATTTCACATGCAACTAAGATATCTTTTGAAATTGAAAACTATAGCATTTACTGCGCATATCAAATACATGAGGACTCTAGACTTTAAAATCTAATTAATGTTTTCGTTTTTTACAGCCGTCAATCGTATTCACGGCAACAGTTGACCGACCGGTTAAAACAGAAACCGACAACGTGGATCGAAATCCACCAATCACAATGCGCGATCTGACGTGATTGACGGCAGCGAAAAAAAAACCGTTGATTGAAAATCAAGCTTGAGATCCGCATGTTTTTGAAAAGCGCAATAAAGATTCTACGATTCCAAGGAAGAAATATTATTACTTATACTTCTCTAATAATAACCTTAAAAGGTAAATGAGAAAATCTCAGATCATCATCATCATAATAATAATAAGTAACAATAGTAATGACATCTTACGGTAGTCCGTTCTTCTTGGTACGTCCAAAATCTCAAGAACTGTACTTGAATTCTGAGGTTTTAAGTTGTGACTTGGCAAAAGTCTAGCAAAGTAAAGTTGCTGTGTATGTACAGAATTAACAACAACAACGGGAATTGTGAGAACAAAAGTTAGCGCCTTAATTGAACCACATATTTAAGTTAATTGGGAAAGGTTGACATTTGTTGTGGCCTTAGACAGCACATTTCTAATTTCCCGGGATCAAAGAACAAGGCCGCCAACAACTAAGTACGACATAACAACGATTAATTTTTGGTTCAAGTGCAATGGTACGGAAAAAGATTTAATCACTCACCGTTTTGAGCCGGATGTTATTGTTTTCGGCGCTCGAGTCTCTGACAGATTCTAAAGTGCAGTTCTAGAGTTGATAGCTGGGTTATTATAAAGTCAATATTCCGCTAAAGTAAATATTCCTCTTAGATCTTCAAAATTGAACCGAGAGTGGATAGAATTACTTGTTACGACGCTGTTTTTGATGACAAGTGAAGGCTTTTGAGCCGCAGAAAAGTGCCCATCGCTTAATTGGAATTGCTTCCTTTGTTACTGGCCGTTCTGTCATAACAAAGAAAAACTCTATTGACGAGTTCGTATAAACAGGCCCATTTTAATTTGTGGGTTGATAGCGCTCAAATAATTTTACGCTCACTTGTTTTGTTCTTAAAGAGGGAGCGGAGTTTTGGCCGCTCGCTTGCTGCCATTATGAAGTTCGCAAGTTTAATTAAAAATATCATAGTAAGATTATAGGTTTAATTACAAAATCTAACAAAGACAACAAGATTTTACAGGCAAAAGAATCGCTCCCAATTAGCCATGTCGACAAATTTAACGCGCTAACACTACCACAAGTTGAAGAAGAAAATAATTGAGATATCTTCATAACTCCTGAAGAGTCTGTCTCGGATCCGTGGTTGACAACATGCTTTTGTTACTTGCAGACGTGTTTCTTTTAGTCGCAAAAGCTTAGTTCACTCGTGAGTTCATTTAGTAATGCTCCTTTCCAACATATAGCAATTATAATAGTATAAAAATCCATCATCAAAAGGAACGGCGCACGTCGGAGATAAAGTTAACTGTTAGTAGTACCTGCACTAATGCACAAAATGTCAACTGGAGCATAACTCATGGTTTGACTGGGCCTTTACTAACTTGAGAAAGAAAATTACAAATCATGTTTGACATGAAATATGAATAAATGCCCTAGCTTACTAAGCCAATCCACATATAAACGTATCAAAGAATGAACCACGGTTAAAAGTTATTACAGTAAGATCCAAAATCTTATGCTGAGCTTAAAATGGAGAACGATTACTAAAAGATAACGGGTGCGGTGAGTAGCCAGCGATAGGCTGCGGCTTCCTTGAAGTTGTGCACAGTGGTCGGCGGTACGCTGAATAGGGAGGTGGCTGAATTCTACTGGGATGAACCAGTGAACTGGAAAAGCAATATTGAGGTCTGTGATAGACCGGGTGTGAAGGAAACAGATGTCCTTGGGCTGCGAGAGCGTACTCCATTTCCGCGGCCAGTTTTCGCTTCCATTTTGTGCGCCTATTTTGAAACCAAATTTTGATTTGTGTTTCTGTGAGTTTGAGCGATTTGGAAAGCTCAATTCGACGTGCAACGCTGAGGTACCTGCTGCTCTGGAATTCACTCTCCAGTTCTTTGATCTGTTCATTTGTAAATGCCGTTCGTGGCCGCTTCTTTAGATCTGGGCCAGTTCGTCTCAAATCCTGGTCGTGTGAAGAGATCCCTGAGCGAGTGGATAAAAAGAGTCGAATGTCTTAGACTCATTAACCCCATATCTTTCTTACTCTTTGGTGTTCGCTGTACGTTAATTTATGGCAATGTTCTTCTGTATTTCGCTACTCATGGTTGTAATAACTTTGCACGAAAGCTTATCTCGGAATCCTTCTCTCTCCCGCCTTTAATTACGTTTTTTTGTTTTTCAATCGCTTCTCGAGCTAGCTACACAAGTGACATTGCAGATACTGGCAAATGGAACATTCTCTCGTAATGCGCTTTAGATTTACCCCTATGATAAGGCTCACAGTCTCTTTTTTTTCGAAGAGCCGATTAGTTAGTTTGTCATCTACAGAGCAAAACCTGAATCCATTCGGTATCACTTAATCATTGTTCCATTGCCTTGGTCGCTGTTCCGGACTTTCGTTCAAGACCGGTACCGATTTCTTATTTTGCCAAGATTCCAAAAGCTTTTGTTAACTAGCTATTAATTTACTCTTCACAGAGGCAGCCTAATATTTGTCGTAAACAAAATAGCAGCTCATTCACAAAGGAATGAAAGCAAGTCAACAATCTGAAAAAGCCAGCAAGCCATCTTTATCCCCTTCTCGGGAGGGATCCAGTCGACTCAGGGGTTTGAACGATTTCTTTGAAAAGGTCTTCAATTTACACGAGGTGCCTTTTCTTACATATAAAAGGGGATTTTGTTCACCCTGTACATAACAGACCTGCTCTTCAGGAAAGCGCGATAAACATTCATTGCCATATTTTGCTGATTAATTGAAGGGATTCAAAAGGGTGCGTGGCTGTGTGATTATGTTTGGGTAACAGACTGCGAAAGCTAGATTTTCAATAAAGTACTTTTCGTCATTGGCCGTTTGATATATTAGATATCTGCCCGTTGGTACAATAAATCACTTCTTCGTCTTCAATCACTTCATGTATTGACGATAAATTTTACATCATTTCCTAAAAAAAATGCTCAAATAGCTCTTAGCCATCTTGACTGAAGATAAATTGTTTTGGTGCTGCAAAGAGCATTATTTCACCGCAAATCAGGAGATATGTATTTGAAACGAAAGCTTTATTACCCTTAGAGGCTCTGTAGAGCTAATTCTGTGTTACCTTTTTTGGGATTTCCCTCCGAGGTGGTCCTGCCGGGTGTACTCACTGATTGTGTGATCGGTAAAGGCCTTTTATTCGTATTAAAGTCGTTTCCCGAAGAAAGATATGTTTGCCAATCCTTGAAGCTTCCATCGGTGGACCCGACAAACGGGTCCCTGCTTAAAATATCGTCTATGGTGAAATTACGGACTCTGCTGTTAGCTGGTTTAACTTGACAACTTTCCATCGGGGCAAATGGCGCTGCTATTAGGTATTGTTGATTTCAGAAACCTGCTTCCTATCAGGTGAGAAGGCAACTTAAAATGATAACCTTCTTGTCTCGTCCTCAGCGGATAGCAGATTCCGTGTGGCATAGAGCGCGTGCCGTCTATCCGTTGGAACCAATAAAAATCAGGCAATTGTCTCAATAAGAGGAACGGAAAAAAGAATCTCGGATGAACAAAGCCAACGTTAGTAGGCTATTTACGTCGTTGGTTTTGATCAATGGATTTGACTAGTAAGACTTTCAGGCTCGCCCACCCGCACAACACGCACACCTATATCACAGACAGAGTTATGGAAAGGGCTGGGTTTTTCTGACAAAGTTTACATAGGATTCCAGAAACTTTGGGCTTTGGGACTCTCAATAAGCAACTGACTGCTTTTTCTAAACACAATCTCAGCTCATTAATGAGCTGCAATTAATGAGCCATGATTTTGAAAAATTATGTTTTGGCGTAAATTTGAGTATGGCTTAGTACCCCTGGAGAAACGACTTCCCTTTGATGAAAAAGGGTCCTTCGCCTCAGAAAATCATGATTTCAAGACTTCGAAGAAAGAAAAGGTATTCCAAGAGTCTTGACCGTCTACTTGTGCAATAAAAATCGCGGCGGGGGTCCACCCTGCAGATAGGAGTTTATTTCTTTCAGTTTATCATACACTGGAATATAATTAGCCCGCGGTAAAAAAGTGAAGACCACATGTTAAACCGGAATTGACTGGATGCTTGACTCCATTGTTCATAAAGGTTGTTTACGGTTTCTTTTGTCACATACTAACGACAGCCGACGATCAACGTTGTACCTCGGACGAAAGAAGGAGGTTTTATACCTAGCTATATGAAATGTTCCAGATTGCAATGTTTTGACTGGTCATGATCCAGAATTCATTCTTTGTCAAGGCTTGTGTAACGTCAAATCTCCTGCTCTTGTCTGCTGCTGATGGTGGCTCACAATCCGGGACAATTTCTCTTCCCTACGTAGCAGTCTATCCTTGCCCTTTTGAAAGTCATTAGTATTTCTTCATCTCAGATTTAAATCACCTAATTCCCCATAGCAAGGCAGCTTTTTAACATACACAATTTTGATTGCTTAACTCAGAACGTGCCCATAAAATGCCAGAATAGCTCTTCACGAAAGACAACAATAGTTAAAGGTAAAAATGTAATATATTGGTAGCTTGGAACGGTTAGCATTAAATAACACAGGGTGAAGTAGATTCAGTGACCAGCGCTCAGGGTTACGGTTAGCGGTTTAGTAGGATTGTCATTATTGCAGGCGCAGAAATCTACTTCACCCCTGTGTTATTGGAACAGTCCTCAACCAGGCTGCCGATCTTTGTCAACGCATTATTTTAACATGCTGGCACTTGTTTCCGCCGCTCAATATGACGCTGGATATATGCTGACAATTATGTTACGTTAAGTTAGATTTGAATTCTCTCTTTTAATTTACATCTTTTTGGTCACATGACAATCGCCGCGAGAAAACATAGCATACGTCATAAGCACACTCGTTACACTTATGAACTAGCTTGATATCTACGTGCACTTCCACTATAAAACGAAGCATTTATAAATTATACCCTTTCTTTTAAAACCAACTGGTGTATATCCTCGTACAGGGAACCCCCTTTAATTAAAAACAAATTAAAAAAACAATTCCAATTTTGATAATCGCATACTGAACTGTCAAAATCTTCTCGCCGCAGCCTAAAAGTGGTCTCAACTAAGATGAGGCAGCCTTTGCCGTCTTACATTATACAATTTACCCTTGCCTTACCAAAAGTAAAAATTACCCTTGCCGGTTTTTATCTTTGCCTTACCGTTAACGTTTTTTTGCCTTGTTTTGTTTTTCCTTATGTTTTTGTTTTCTGTAATGTAAATGAGGCTTTAGTTGAGCACAGTATCCGACAAGGTTCGCAAAAGCATTCCGGGTAATGATGAAAGAGGACCCAGACGAATCCGAAAACAACAGCAACAGCAACAAAAACGAGAACAAAACAAAAGGAAAAAAAGTCGCTGTTGCCCTCAAAATAAGCTCAAGAGGACGACAAAAAAGCCCCCGGTCTAGATATGCATAGAGCAAATACTTCCATCACCAGTAGGACAGCAATATTGCCATATCATAAAATGGATATAACTTTGCGTTTAAAGAAAGGAAGCCGATTTACACAGTTCACCGATATTCTAGATTAAATTTCGAAAAATAAACACCACATGTAAAAAATGAAAACACACGGTACATTAAATACTGAACCTTTTGTTATTTCACCGTCGAAGGATTTCCCGTTCTAAATCATCTTTAACGCCTGTTCAAGCTATTGTGCACCAGCTGCGCTTGTTCAGCCCAGATCTGAAGATGCTGTGAAGAAAATATAACGATAGGAGGTCATCTTTCTGTTCACTCTTTGCTACGGTGCTGGACATCATGCAAACCTTAGCGGTGTATGGTGTTCTAGCTGTTGCGTCGTTAGCGACATTTGTAAATGGTAATATAACTTTCGATGTCTTCCTGACTTCCTCGTAAGACAACACACAGATATCAGAATGTCTGAGAATCAACGTTTAAAAATGCCTCAATGCTGACTGTTCTTTTTTTAGAAGACCACCGTGGTACCGGTATCGCACGCGTGCAACTTCATCGTAATTGATCATGAGCCGAAATTCACATGAACAACCGTGACGCTTTCCCGTGTCGATATTTACTCTAAGAAGTTCTTACGCCGTAAACCTTTTCTGAAATTTCTACCTAGGTTGTGTGGACCTTCACAAAAATTGTCCGTTCTTCGCTAGTGACGGACAATGCACGAAAGAAAACGTGAGACCCTGGATGAGTGAAAATTGCCAAAAGAGCTGCCCGAACTACTGCAATGGAGGCGGAGGCGGAAGTGTCAACGGTTGGTTCAAATAACGTCTAATTTTATATATGCCGAGAAAACTTTATCAGTAGCGTTTCTTCCTGCTAAAAAAAAAAATGAAAAATGCTCCGGCTAACCAAAAAATGTTTCTTATTTAAAACCCTTTGGATGCAGTGAGCGTTCTGGAAAATGTAAAACTGGAAAAGGTTATCTAGTAACTTGAAAGTGATTGGTCGCCACTGACACCTTTTGCATTTTATTTTGGCCTTTTTTTTTTAATTCTTAGGACTTCGCAAACATGAGGTTCTTTTCAAGTTATTATTAACATTATTATTATTGTTATTGTTATCAATTAATTTATCTTTTTTTCCCTTTATCAAAATTTTAATTTAGATCATTCCGCCGCAAGATAATTTTTTTTTTCACAACTCTCCAAATGCCTTTAATTTCTGACATTACTTTCATTTACTATAGAACTACCTTTGAATTGAAGAGGTGATCCTCACACTTTCTGGACAATTTCAGCAATTGTCTCATATATGCACTTGAAAATTTCAAGTGACTTAAACGGGATTCGAACCCACGACCTCTAGAATTTTTGAAGTGCATATATGAGACAATTTCTTAAATTGTCCAGAAAGTGTGAGGATCACCTCTTAATTCATTTCTAACCCGCACTTCACAATCATTTCATTCAGAACTACCTTTCTTGAAAACTGAATAGACATAACTGTATATTGCCGCTTTTGGTATAATTCTATCAAAAAAAGTCATTGGCGAGTTACTTCCACGCTAACTTTCACGAGGAAAAAAGCTGATGCCAAAAGAGCAATATCCCTTTCAGGCACGCATACCATAATCATAAAATAAATAAATAAATAAATACATAAATAGATAAATAAATAAACAGATAAATAAATAAAAAGATAAATGCATAGATAAATACATAGATAAAGATTATAGCTTCCTCGATTGTGGTTCGTTAAAAGATCTCTCATTTTCCACTAGTTTACTTGCCAGTTTGTTGTTGTACAGTTTGTTATCGGACCATTCAATAAACCCATCACATTTATAGGCTAGTTGTATTTTAAAACAAACCAGCCATAACCTTGGTTTTACTATAGAAACAGTACTAGACATTCTAGCGGACTGGTCAGCTCCTTGCAAAATGAAAAACAATTCTCCTTGAAAAATGACGTTAGTTTTAGAAAACAATAGTAAATTTTATGATGAATTGTCTAATTCTTCCTGTAATCATACACGTGATAAAAAAAATTAAATAGGCCTCCCGCTACGCGGTCTTCCGACTTTGTTATTTAACATTCATATATGATTACAGACTGAAGTAGACTCCACTCAGTCCTTATTTTACAGCCCGGATCAGTCCATAAGAAGGCTTATGGCTTTCCGCCTCATAAACCAAACAACACAAAACAAAAACAAAAACTAAACTGAACAAAAGAATAGAAATGATAACCTAACCCTAAAACGAAGCTGGCGAAGCAAAGTTAAGAAAACATTTCACAGGTTCTTACACCGAGGTAAACCCCGCTTTTCAGTTTGCGTGGACAAAAATAACAAATGCCAAGAATGGTCCAGAAAAGGATATTGCACCGGCCAATACGAAGGATTCATGAAGGAAAACTGCAAGAAGAGTTGTAACCTTTGTGGAGGCGGAGCAGGAGGAAGCGGCGGGAATGGTGGTGGCGGGAACACTGGCGGTGGCGGAGCTTCATCAGGACAGTGTGGATACAAACCCAGCACACGAATTGTCGGCGGAACCCAGGCCCCGAAAGGAGCTTGGCCGTGGCAAGCGCAAATCAGGTCAACTTCTGGTTTTCCGTTCTGCGGAGGAACGTTGGTTCATACTAAATGGGTTATCACAGCAGCGCACTGTACCGCCGGTAAATCTGCTGGATCTATTCGAGTTAGGTGAGCTAACCGGAAATGATATTAACCCTCCGGCCCAAGTTGTTGTTGTTGAATAGCACTATTCACTGAATAAATCGCTATCGCCTGGCCAGGGACAACTAAGTTGAATTTTCTGTCATTTATCCGCTGGATAGTCATTGATTCTGTGGATAGCGTTATCAACATTTCGAACAACTGGAGTCTAAACATTATTTTCTGTACTGTCCCAGTTTTGCTGCTCTGCGTGAAAACTTGTTTACCTCCGCTGCACAATTACTTGGAAATAGATGGTATTGTGCTTCTGATATGAAAAAAATTGATTGGTTCTTAAATGGCATTTCTCACGATGATTTAGACACTAATGTTATGCTTTTCCAGTATGTTCAATCATTTATTTCCTCGTCCAACCGTTTCTGTTAATTTTTTTTATTGTGTGGGTATGTTTTTTGGTTCGATCGTCACGTTGTCTGTTATGAATCAGCATAAGCTCTCTAGATGAGCTCTTTTTGCTCTTAGAGCAAATGTTGTAATAAATATTGTTTATATATATGCCTTTTTCAGGCACAGGGATGATTGTCGTGGCTTTGCAGCCATGGCAATCACTTTTCGTGGGAATTTCAAAAATTACAACCAATAAAATGTAAGAAAAGCAAAACAAAACAAACAAGAAAAACAAAAGAAAACTGTCTACCTGGGTAACTGGTCAAAGCACGGAAAATGCTAGCGACACGGTTTAATTTAGTTGGTTTTAGCTTTGTGTCCAATTGATGTTCGAGAAAGGGTGGTGTGCGATTTTTCTGTCCAGTTTCCTAAAGCAAAAGAAATCGCTCTCGGCACTAACTGATAACGATTCTTTGTCGATCGATATTCCAGACTAGGGGCGCACTACAGAACTGGCAACGGAGCAGGTACGGAGCAAGATTTCTATGTAGAACGGATAATCAACCACCACAGTTACAAAAGACCATACGGAATGGCACACGATATATCTTTGTTGAAACTGTCAGAACCCGCTCAACTCAACGGAGCTGTTAACTTGGCTTGTTTGCCAGGATCAAGCGGAAGCGTTGCAGATGGAAAGATGTGTTGGGTAACAGGTAAAGCAAATAACACAGACAGATGATTGAGGGGAGGGGGGGGGGGAGGGATGGTATAATAGACCACTTTAGTTCCGTATGGAAATTGTCCAATTCAGATAACACGATAGTCTGTCCCGTCAAACTGCCAATGTTAATCTTTGAATGAAACCTTGAATTCCGCATAGCACGGTCACAGGGTCTGAAATGGGTAACGAACAACGAAGCTAATGAGGTCTGTTATATCCGAATGTAATAATATGCATTTATTGTGAATTTAAATCAATCAGATGAAAATATTCATTATAACTGACGGCAGCAGTGAGAATTTAATAGCCAAAGTGGCAACATTAAAGTGAGCATAGTGTGTAATCATAGTCTTTGCCTGTACGTGTTTTGAGGAGGAAGGATAGCCACGGGAAGATTCAGTTAACAACCTTCTGAACTCATTTCAATCCCACAAACCGTACTCTGAACAATAAGGGTGCAGAGTCTCATTTAACGGGAAAAGCAAGTGCATGGTTTAGCAGTCCAAATCATGGAAAAATTCAGCAAGAGATCTCGTTTAGGACAATAAATAATTCAATCATATTTAACAACATTTCGTGCGCTATAAGCAGATACAGGCACGTTCATCCAAATCGTTAAATCATGCAGAAAACAAATGGCTTAGCATGACAGAGATTGACAGCTCATTTTTTATGCCAAGCATTTTTTGCACAGAGGTGAGCGCTTGCCATTATGGAAACCACTTTTCACAGGAATTACAAAAACTAAAAATAACTTAGTCTACACCAGTGCGGATGGCCCGGACTATAACATATGGGCGCTCCTAGTTATCGGCTCCTGGAGTGATCTATTAATTAACAATTATTGGACGAGGTTGAGCAAAATATCGTGATCTGCGAGACACTGACAAATCACGATATTTTGCGGATAACCGATTTCAATAATTGTTTTATCATTCGATCACCGTTTTTTTGATCAACTAAATATATCAAATCACTCTTTGCCTGCTCGGGGAAACGATCCGCCATTTTCACACGAGAGCGTAGTTTCAATTACGCATGAGCAGAATATTATTTGGAGTAAAACACTTATTTGTAGGCAGTTATTTGCAGGTCACGTGGGGAGCTCTCAGCCAATGAAAAGGAAGGAAAAATCCACCGAATGATAATTAGAGTGATTTGTGGAACGATTTGGAGTATGCTCTGTTACATGAATAGCTAATACGGAGATCATTATGAGTCTCATATTTTGTTTCATGTCATTTATCCTTTTTTCTTTTCTATTTTCCCTGAAGGATTTGGTAGACTATCTTCAGGCGGTCAGTCGCCAAATGTCCTCATGCAAGTCACGGTGCCAGTGGTGTCACAATCCAGTTGCAAACGAGCCTATAGCTCATCCATCCACGACTCCATGATCTGCGCGGGTCTTAGACAAGGTGGCAAGGATTCCTGTCAAGGGGATTCAGGAGGCCCTATGGTCTGTGAATCCGGGGGAAGATTTTACCTTGAGGGCGTGGTGTCGTGGGGACACGGATGTGCCGCCCCAGGCAAATACGGCGTTTACGCCAGGGTGCGCTATTTGAGGCAGTGGATTGACAGTACGATGAGCCGATATTAAATAAAAGCGAATAAAGGACAGCTAAAACATTGTTGTTGTTGTTGTTGGCTTTGTTTTCATTAATGGCTTAAGTATACATTGGTGGCATTGAAATGAACTCTGACAAGGAATTGATCTGAGTCGGTAGGAATCTGATCAAAACCTCTTCTTCCCTTCAGTTGTTCTTTGACTACTTTTAAGACCTGGCTAAACGAAGGCGCAAGTTAACGTAAGTTTGGGAATTGCGTACCAACTTACCTCGGTGGCCAAAGGGACTCGAAAGGGCACTCATGATCACAAGCACCCCAACGTTTCCACAGCAACCGGTTGCGTCCGTGACCGAACGGTGAAAAACTTGCGGTTCCTTGAATACTTGCGTGCATGGAAATTTCAGCTCAATAACATTGAACGCAAGTTATCGCAAGACATCGCAAATGCACGAAAGACTTGGCTAAGTGTAAGGAGCCCATTAAGTGCTATATCACTACGCTGGCAGTTTTGACTTTAGGGATCGAGGCACGGGTCGCCTAAGCTTGGGACATAAACACGTAAATGATCGTGACTCTTAGACGCCAGTTAATATGGTTTGTGTGTGAACTCAACGGTTTTGAACGGCATAACGTGTGATTTCCTGTGCGTAAAATTGACTTACCTTACTGCTGTGCTGTTATCTCAGTTGTTGTCTGCTTGCGTCTCAGACCGTTTCAAAGCGTTTTCGGCGAGCTAGCGCTAATTTGGTGTGAAACACCGCCTGTAGACTGAACGCATCACATTTTCGTTGCATATCAACCTTACTACTCACTGTCTAAGATCCGTTTGCAACGGCTCGTACGTTTGTAAGATCTACCAAAACCACCTCGTCAGAGGGAGACTGACTTTGATTTGTAATTTATTCAGAACTCGATCTTACCCTTCCCTCGGCAAAGGTGGGTGTCATTCAATTTACAACATTCACGAAATTAATTATATTAATCCACCTCGGTAAAACGCCATTCACTGTGAATTTGACAATGTTTCGCTATAGCTGTAGCTCATTTGCTTTGGCTATTGGTAAGTCAGTTTCTCTCTCAATGTCCAAAAATACTTTACTTCTAGAAACGAATTGTAAAATCAAGTACAAAAGCGCTCCTCCACTGAATTTTTACCAGGTACCTTGCACCGGTTTGATTGTTAGACTGATGAATTCCCGAGATAATTTCCTTAATTTACTTTTGGCGAAATTTATTCCATTATTAAATAATTTACGTTCGTAACAATGTACTATCTCAATGTACTATCAATTCGGAACGATGACACTTCATTGTTTGTTTGTCTGATTTTGTTTTTTTTTCACTGATTGTAATTGTGTTTGTTTGTTTCGTCTTCTTTAGATCTTACTTGTAGATGCTTTTTCAATAATGTAAATAATTATAGTCATGCAAATAAAGCAAGCTCATGGTTCACTGTCAGAAGTCTGCAGTTGTAAATATACATGTTACGGAGTGAATTGACAGAATTAACGTATCCATTGTAAACTATTCACGCAAAGGAAATTGTTAAACATATACTTATCATGCCCACATGTCAAGTACGACATATATTGAAGATGTTAATTCTATCACTTCGCTCCGTATATACTGGTGAGGTTCAAGTTATATTTCGTCACTTGAAAATGTATGATGCCATATCGAAATCGAAACTTTGTGTGGGACTTCTTTAACTTAATGTTACCCGTAGCTTTGTCGATTTGACATGGCAGTATTCTCCTTCACCAGGGGCTCGTTACTTCGCAAAAAAAAATCGATACGTCGCCAAAGTCACATTTCTGCTTTGCCAGTCAGTGCACGAAAACAACAAAATCGTTCCAGAACTTCCTTTGATGAAGCAAATTTGTTGTTGTTATTTGTTTGTTTGTTTGTTTTTTCTTTAATGAAGCAACTGCTGGCTCTTGCCGGATGTAGGGTGTTTAGGCCTTGCGTTCCCTATATCCTACCTCAACTACGTGTCGCCGATGTGTCTCTCAAGTGGTAGGTACAGGCACAAGGAAATTGTGC
>BLFK01000645.1:23437-47452 GCA_014634185.1 Astreopora myriophthalma | reverse complement strand
GTTGGGGGGGGGGGGGGGGGGGGGGTCTCGCCTTTCCATGTGAAGGTTGATAAAGAGCACGGGAAAATAGAGGCCACACTCAGTTCCTTGTTAGTGACGATATGAGAGTAACATTTAAACACCACAAATTAATGTTGTCACGCAGAACTATAAAACAAATTCCGACTTAATTCATGTGTTTTCTGTCTTTTATTATTACTATTACTATTACTATTACTATTACTATTTCTACTACTATTATTTTCGTGTCTAATATCAACTCATCATTCTGTCAATCCACTGCCTCAAATAGCGCACTCTGGCGTAAACGCCATATTTGCCAGGGGCAGCACATCCGTGTCCCCACGACACCACACCCTCAAGGTAAAATCTTCCGCCGAATTCACAGACCATAGGGCCCCCTGAATCTCCCTGACAGGAGTCCTTGCCGCCCTCCCTAAGACCTGCGCAGATCATAGAGCCATGGATGGATGAGCCATAGGCTTTTTTGCAACTGGATTGTGACACCACTGGCACCTTGACTTGCATGAGTACTTTTGGCGACTGACCACCTGATGACAGTCTTCCAAAACCTTTAAAAAACAAGCAAACAAGCAAAAACGAACGCAAAATTAAAAAAACAACAACAACAAGCATGAAGGAAAAAAACATAATAATGAGAAAAAAACAAAACAAAAATTAAAAAAAAATCGCCCTCAAATCGACGACAGTTTTGAGTGATGTGTACTCGTATAGACCATAGAAAAGTTGTCATAAAGTGATCAAATCTAAAGTGGAACCACGAGCTGGAAACAGGTGCACCATCCACCGTTTCTTTATTGCTTTTACAAATTAAATCAGCAAACTGCAGGCAAACGCATATGCAATTTGTTTTAAATCCTAATTTGTTAATACAATTTGCTTTAATTACCTGTTACCCAACACATCTTTCCGTCGGCTACTCTTCCGCTTGACCCTGGCAAACAAGCCAAGTTAACAGCCCCGTTAAGCTTAGCGCGTTTCGACAGTTTCAACAAGGATATATCGTGTGCCAACCCGTATGGCCTTTTGAAGCTGTGGTGGTTGATTATTCTCTCCACAGTAATGTCTTGCTCTGTTCCCGCCTTTCTTCCTGTTCTGTAATGAGCTCCTAGTCTGCAATGTTGAATAGTTTTCAAGAGAGCGTTGAAAGCCATTTCACAGTTGTCTGAACCGAATTTTGAATGACTATGCTAGTTTGGTGTTTGGCCGGAAGATACTGCCGTTCCCCCTCAATCAATCAGAAGCATACCCAAAACAAGTGGCGACTTTCTGGCAAGCCGGCGCTTGACGCCGATGGCACATACTAGCCGACTGGCATTACATTATTTCAGTCAGGGCAGTACACATGTATCCGGCGTCATACGTGGATTGAGTGTACTGATTTATCTATAGTTGCTCTGGTTTTTAACCTCTCCTCAGTTATCAGCACTTTATTAGATCTGCCTTGATTTAACTTTGATTTGATTTGCTGTCTCCGCAATTGGTAGGGCACTTGTGTTCGGATATATAAGCCCGAGACTTAAAGTTGTTGTTGTTGTTATTATTATTATTCAGTATTTAGAGCTTCATGATTCGGTTGACGCAGTGTTTTAAAAAGACTCAAGTGACGAACCGCTCCAATACCAAAATGGCCGAGATAATTATGCTCATGTTGGCAGCGATTGTCTTGGAAAAAGTTTAAGATGTTAGCGTGAACAAATCGAAAGAAAACCTGTGGCCTACTGTAGCCATTTTGCTGGACGGATTAAATGCTCGGTAGATAAACAACCCGAGGCAAGCGTTGATGAATGAATCCATTCAAAGTTGCCTTAAACGCGACTTGTTTAACGCGCGACACGTAAACGATATCTTGTTATCTCACTATCTTGTTAACCTCACCTGACGAGAATGGATCCAGCAGATTGACCGGCGGTACAGTGGGCTGCTGTAATAACCCATTGAGGGTGAACCAACGTTCCCCCACAGAACGGAGACCCAGACGTTTTCCTCCTGATCTGCGCTTGCCACGGCCAAGCTCCTTTAGGGGCTTCAGTGCCGCCGACGATTCGTGTTTTGGGTTTGTATCCGCACTTTCCTGGACTGCCTTTACCGCCTTCACCACCATCACAGATGCGACAACTCTTTTGGCAATTTCTCTTCATGTACTGTTTATATCTTCCCTTACAGAGGCCTTTTCTAGCCCAATAAGAGCAATTCCTGTTTTTGTCTCTACAACCTGTAAATATGAAGAAAATCCAGGTGAAGGTTCAGTATTCGATGGGCCAATAATTAAACCTAATTTGATTTTTCCTTTGAGGTTTTGTAAGTTACGGAGGAAAAAACAAAGGACAGTTTAAATCGTTCCCCTTCAATGTATTCGCAAAATAATACGGGAATATGAACCACTAGACCAGTGATGCTCGACTTTGAACGTGAGACCAACAGAGCAGGCCGTGCGTCAAGCACATATACTGAGAATAATTGAGTTACTAAACTGTAATACCATTTGCGAAGCTTGCTAAGGCAATAAAAGCCACGACGCAGAAAACTGCAACAGATCCCATGCTAGCGACTCGAACAATGTGCTTTAACGCTCTCAGGAGTTATACGATATATTCTGCGAATCTCAACCAGCTGTGCAATCACAGAAGGCATTTCTAGTGGGTAAAGGCTTGATTTCTAGTGGGTAAAGGCTTGCATGCGTGATGACAATTTGTTTTAAGAAGTTTCTGTAGCCTGGATAAATATTACGGCTCAGTGAACTTTAACATGGAATTAGAATCCCTTCAAGAGAATACTGAACAATAGCGATGGCGATTAATTTTGTGACTGATCGATGCAGGCGAGCGATCAGCACTTAGTGTCTTTCTACTCCCCGCGAGATTCAGTCCATGGATAAAAAAGGAACTGAATCAATGTTCAGGGATGAGAGATAGTCCATGGTCCCCACAGCCAACTATGATTTTTATTTCTTTTTAAATCAAATATGATTTATTAATAAAATACGATTTTTCCTGTAGTGCACATTAATATTTTTCTTGCTAAACATCTTGTGCCTCAAGAAACACTGAAACCTGTTTTAATACAGAATTTCTTTTTTATGATTCAATTGAAAACAGGTTGCTTTTTGCTGATGTCATAACCGGCAAATAGTTAGTCTCGCGAGGCAGTTAAATACACATTGTGACAGTCTTGACTTCATGGCAAACACGCAAATGTATAGAAAGGAAACCTTGTGCATGGAAATCTGGATAACGAGCGATTGGTTGATAAATAAGTATGCGTATATCGAGTTATGATACACGCCGTAAGTTTGGAGGGCACAAGAGAAATAAAGCTTTCAAACTCATTGTTTTAGACAGAAACGTTGCATCAAGCGAAACACCAAACTTCCGGTTGATGTTCATGGCGCCAGTAACTCGATATATGCACAGCTAAAGGCGTGAGCCAATTATATAACACCGACAATGCAGTTTCTGCAGAGCAAGAAAGAGTAGCACTTTTGCTTGAAAATGAAGTTCAATTCCCCGAGAATTGTCTAGTTCGGCACCAATATGGCCGCCATTTCTTTGTTTAGGTGCACCACGCCATATCTATTGAAAACAGATATATAGATGAGGAGTATTGTAAAACGAGACTAGAATAAGAATTAAAAGGAAACAAGCAAAAACATACAAAGAAGTGGCTGGACAAGGAAATAAAATGGGATAATTGCAGAGCCGGGGTGATGTTACTTTTAGTCGGATCATTCGCGTTTTCTGGCGGCCATCTTGCAATGTGTATGTTGTCGTTAGTTAAAGCGCGACGATTTTTGAGAAAACCTAGCATGAATCCTTAATTAAACGAAAATAGGTTAGAAAATAGGATTTCAAACACTGCCTGGACTGTCCTGTGTGAAGATTCCCTTGTGCAGTTTTAATAATATGTTACATTCCTGGCTTCATTAGAGACCTGCATTTTAATTGCAGCATTCCGTATGGAGAAATATCTCTTCTACTCAAATCATAACAAGTGAAGTGACTGAGCTGTTTTTGACCTCCACAGCCCGGCTGGGCGTGACGTATGCTCGGAGAAGGGAGGGGGATGGTTTTCGGTATTTCGAGAGCATTAAAACCTTATCAGTGAAATTTGGAAAGTGCATGGATTGCACCTGTAAAGGTTCTTTCGTCGAGTTCTAAGAAATCAATGCTTATGATAGCCTTTATAATTCGGAACTTCGTCATACCTCTGCACAGCAGCCACATTAAATTTACATTTGAGAGCCCAATTACTCCATAGTTTCAACAAATAGTTCAAACATGTTAATAAATGGATCTCAAACTTTTCGACAAACAAATGAAGAAGAGAATTCTTGACAGAAATATATAAGAACAGTACGTACCACAAAACAAAACTGGGAGAGAAGGGAAAAATGAAGATAATATCAGAGATCAAAAAACTGAACATTTCCTTTACAGTTTTATTGGTCATTTATTGCACCACGTAAGCCTACTCTCTTAGAAGCTGTTTATTTTACGATCAACCCATTCCTTCAGATAGCGTACCCTCGCATAAACACCGTATTTGCCTGGAGAAGCGCAACCGCTTCCCCAGGACACCACTCCCTCAAGAAAGAACTTGCCGTTGTCTTCACAAACCAAAGGACCCCCTGAATCTCCCTGACAAGAGTCTTTACCGCCTCTGTCAAGTCCGGCACACACCATGGACTCGTGAATGCTGGAGCCATACGCTCTCTTGCATGTAGACTGTGTCACTATTGGCACAGACACTTGCATGAGGACTTTAGCAAGGGAACCCCCTGACGATAATGTTCCAAACCCTGAAAATTGAACATAAAATCGAACATGAGCATAAGATGCTTATCTCACGCACTGTCGGCGAGAAAAGGCAATGGGTCCTAACTGGTGATGATCCATTGACTCTTGGTTTCTATCGATCCACTCGTCTTCTGTACAAACTGTAATACTAAATACCGTTCTTAAAGACTATAATTTTTATCCACTGACTTGATAAGCTGAATGAATCGGCTACCCTAATCCCTTGCAGTTTCTCTCTTATGAAGTATCATGCCTTAAATTTAATTGTTTCGCTGATCATGAAACTCCACACAGCAGATACACTCACTGACTGTATAACAAAACTAACAGACCCTGCGCTGTTGTGCAAGTAAAATCAAACAAAAACAACAACAAGCCAAGAAAGAAAAAACTTTTCTGCATAAAATAAATTATTTTAATATATAAAATTGAGTGGTATACCGAGTGGTAGCAAATCGATAAAAACGATATCCACACATGTGTGATATCATTTTTGACCTATCAGCTCGCAGTATTTTCGCGCGCTGTCAAGCACTTGTGGTTTTCCGAAGGATTTTGCATTGTGAGGATTTTACATAATAAAAAGAAAATTACATGGTCCCTTGGAGATACGAAATTTCTCTTCTCAAGTTCAAAAATAATTCAGTCGTTCGCTGCGCTCACTCGTGAAATATTTTTCAACACTCCAAGAGAAATTTCGTATCTCCGCGCGGCCATGTAATATCCTCTATATAACAAACTCATTCATCAATACAAGAGCGCGTCTTTTGGGGGCACATCCTAATATTCCAAAATCAGAAAACCACGAAACGGAACATGTCTTTTGGGAAATACTACTTCAAGCATTATGTACTTTTACGTTGGCCATTTGGTTAATATTTGTCATTACCAGGAACCAGATACGATATAAAATACTCATAATAGGTTTTAAAAAAATCGCACACTAAGTTATCAAGGAATTGCCTTACCTGTTACCCAGCAATGTTTGCCATCAATTTGTCCCAAATTGCTGCCCGATTCCGGCAAACAAGCCAATCCGACAGCTCTGGTTATTTCGGCAGGCTTGTTCAGTTTCAGCAGGGCAATATCATGGGCCATGCCTCTCGGCCTTTTGTAACTTTCGTGAGAAATGACTCTTTCGATGGTGAAATCCTGCTCAGTCCCAGTGCTGCTTGAGCGGTAATGAGCTCCAAGTCTTGAAACAAAACAAAGAAAGATTAAAAACGAAAGGATGCTTACATCTGTAGAAAGCAACGCTGGCATAGAAGGAAAAAAAATCCCAGCCATTCTCTTTACAGGAGTCAAGCCTATTAAGTGCGGTCTTTCAAATAACCAATCACGTGTCGAGAGTTTTCAGGGTCTTTGGCTGAATGATAGCGGGAGTCAGCTGCCCTTTCCTGCTACAATGAAAGACCAGGTGCGAATTTCAGCGACAAACACAACCGATTGCCCCAGAGCACCTCAGGGAACTATCCATTGGCCAAGAAGCCTGAGGACTGTGGTTACAAGATTGTTTTGTTGCGTTTTCGTTTACTCTTCCACCGAGCTACAGGAGACTCGGCGGCGCTAGGCGATGAGTTCAAAGTAGGTTACAGAACAGTCAATCCTCGTTCTTCTGGTTGGTGAATGTCACATGATGGCACGCTCGCGATGAGAGCGAATGTGGTGGTAAATGCAAAGTCCAGTGAATGGAAGTGACCTGGACATTAGTTACTCAGAAAAACGTCAGACTGCCCATAAAACGAATCGAAATCATAACGGTTTGTTTTTGCATGGATGTGGATGGACCACTTTAATCCGCCCTTTTACATTTCTGGACTGATTGTAGCTCCAGAGTTTCAGAAAAGGGGAACAAAGTCTTCTTGTACTGATTTTGATACCATCTGATCTTTTTATTATCAATTAATTTGGCTCAAAACCGTGAGAACTGAAAAAGGATAAAATTACAAAAGATTACAATACGGATAAATAAGAAAATTCCGCCATTACAACAAACAAAGAATGAACTAAAAATTCTTGCAACAAGCGATGAATAAAAGTTATTTACAATCAACTTAAAACGAGAAAAAGTTACAAATATTTACAGGTAAGGCGGCGCCGAAAAGTAATAAGAAACAAGCGTCTATTAATTTCGTTAATTACACTTTCTTTCTTTCAATTCTTTAAACAAAAAGGAAAAGGAATTGTTACCTTAGTTCCGCCTGTGAACGCTGGAACGACGCTTCTTAATAAAAACTAATATGCTGGCTTGCTAATTGGCTTTTACTTTCTCTCTTTTCATAAACTTAAAAATATCGTTCACAGAAAATTGCGACAAGCTCGCGCGATCTGCATGCGTCAGTATTCGCCTCCAGGCCTCTCTATGGGAAATCAAAAGGTGTAAAAGAAAAGAACTTAGGCAAAATAAAACACACACATACACAAAACAAAGTCCAAAAAAGAAAAAGTGGTGGTCGCCGCCGCTACACTGATCAATCTCATAACTCACCGTACACGCATTGATGAAGCCGTCTTTCTAGCAACGCAGTGCGCGGCGGTGACAACCCATTGCGGATGGACCAGAGTTCCTCCACAGAACGTAAAACCAGAGGACGAACGAACTTGCGCTTGCCAGGGCCAAGCTCCTTTTGGAGCCTCGGAGCCGCCAACAATCCGAGCACTTGGTTTATAACCGCATTTTCCGGACTCACCACTGCCGCCGCCTCCACCGCCGCCGCCGCCGCCGCCGCCGCCGCCTCCTCCTCCTCCTCCTCCGCAGAGCTTACAGCTCTTCGGGCAGTTACTCTTCATGTACGCTTCATATTTACCTGTACAGTATCCACTCCCGGCCCATCTCTGACAATTGTTATTTTTGTCCTCACAAGCTACAAGAAGGGATAAAACTGACTTTAATTCGAATTAGTCATTCTGTGGGCAATTGTTGGCAACTATTCAGTGGATTTTGTGCCGTTCATCAGTCAACCATGTCTACAGTGCGAGTCGTGTGTAATAGTTCGTACTGTGGGCAACGCATCAAGCGGATTCCCGGTCGATTCTGTTTTTCGTTTGTAAATTGTTCTCAGCAAAATTGGCTCGATTTATACGAGACGGACGTTCCGTCTGTGGCGAACTTGGGTAAGGAATGCGGTAGTTTGTCTGATAATTCGTCTATGTGTAAATAGGGGCAAACAGACAGATCATCTGTCCAGACGAACTATCACGGTAGTTCGTCTTTAGAACCTAAAGTCTATGGACAATTCATCTGGGCAATGATCCCTCTCTTCGGCCGTATTTATAAACAGACGAATTAACAGACGAACTGAAAATGCTTGCCTACGCTCGTCCATGCAACCTGAACAAAATCATCCGTCTCCTATACTTATGCAAGATGCATTGTTCTCCCAAACGGAACATTCATCTGGACGGATCATCCGTCTCTGGAATAAATAAAGCCATTATTGGTGAACTCGAGCCCACCATTTTATTTTCAGAGTTTTACACAATAGGAACAACGTATTTGTTTCGTTCGTTAGTATACTACGACTTTAGGTCCCCTTGTGACGTAAAACGTCAAGCACCAGCAACACTGATCTTACAGCTTCCTCCTCCACCGCCGCCGCCGCCGCCGCCACCGCCGCTGCCGCCGCCCCCACCACACAAGTTACAGCTCTTCTTGCAGTACTTCTTCATGTAATCCACAAAGCTATGAGTGCAGTATCCCTTCTTAGCCCATTGAGGACAATGTTGGTTGCTGTCTGTACAACCTACAAAGCACCGAAAGTAAGTGTGACAAGCAGATACCAGGATTCAGCAACTGGTAAGCACTTGAAGAAAGACCACGGTACCTTACCGTTGACTTTCCCGTGCTTACGAAATGCGACCCAAAACTAGACAGTTTAATTCATGAAATGTTGTTTATATATTAGGCGGGTCTGAATCTTACTTTGTCACTTGAAAATGATGGCATGGCGACATCGAAACGTTGTGTAAAACTTCTTCGCTAATTTTTATCCTTAAATGTTCATCTAAACAACATAATAGCAATAATAATAATAATAGTAATAATAATGAGAATGATAACGACAACGACAACGATAACGATAACGATAGTGATAGGATAGTGGTAGTGGTAGTGATAGTGATCATAATAATATCATAATGATGCTGATAATGATACTGATTACGTCACCAATACTCTTCCTTTTTCAGGTGATGTCTTGCAAATCAGGCAATCTGTTCTGAATAGAATGGATAGGACAAAAGAATGAAACAAACAAATGCCTTACTTCCTCCGCTACCACCTCCGCCGCCGCCGCCTCCACCGCCGCCGCCTCCACCGCCACCTCCACCTCCACCTAATAACAATAATAATAATAACAGTAAAAGCAACAGCAACAGCAACAGCAACAGCAACAGCAACAGTAACAGTAACAGTAACAGTAACAGTAACAGTAACAGTAACAGTAACAGTAACAGTAACAGTAACAGTAACAGTAACAGTAACAGTAACAGTAACAGTAATAGTAATAGTAATAGTAATAGTAATAGTAATAGTAATAGTAATAATAATAATAATAATAATAAAAGCACATTTTCATTCTGAACTTAGATGTTTCTTGCTTGACTGTGATCATACAATTAACTTGGTTCGTAGGATTATGACAACCAATTGGAAAGCCTCTTGATATTCCTCTATAAAGAAAGACATGCATGGAAATCTTGAAGAAAAATGGGCTGAGAACTTCAAATGGAGGTGACTGGATCATTGCAAAAGACTAGTCGTCGAGGGCTCAGGGGCTATTGTGCGGCGCGCCTGTTAATTAAGCGCTACTGGAAGACCTCATAGGAATCAAACAAAGCTCAGCTTTGAGTCATTTCACCCGAACGAAGACCGAGAGAGCTTTGCAATCTTCCTTTTTACCCTCGAAGCAACTTTCTTGTTGAATGGTCACTCACTTTGGATGTAGCCATTTATCCAGTTCACGTAAGAGCTGACTCTAGCGTAGACAGAGTAGGTTTGTCCAGGGCATGATCTGCTCGTAACCCACGAGGCCGCTCCACGAACGACCCATTTTCCATCCTCCAAGCAAGACAAGGGCCCGCCACTGTCACCATTGCAGACACTGCTTCCTTTTCCTCCTACGCAGACCATGGAACTCTCATCCACAGTTCCTCCGTTTGTCCTTTGGCACTGACTATGGCTTGCCACTGGAGCTAGGGCTTGTTTGAGGAAAGGAGCGAGTTGGTTGTTGCTTGGATTAATGCGTCCCCACCCTGGTTATTGAAGGCGAAAAGGCTTGGAATGAGTTACTGACACTAATAATAGCACAGTGAAGGATAATCAAGAAGAAGAAGAGAGGAAAAGTTGTCTATTCCCGGCCTCGTCCATGCTTTTGTGACCTGCAAACGTGATCACAGTAACTTTGGCTATTTTCTATATTTTGCCGAATTTCCACTCGGTACAGAATGCAGCTATTTGCCTGTTCACATGTTCTCACAAATACGATCACATATCAACACAATTTTGAGGGAATTACACTGTTCTTTTTTCTTTTTTTTTTCTTTCAGGTTTCTAAAGGTATTATTAGTCAATGTCATTAACCAAACAATCCTTCTCATGCAAGATTACACTCACCCGGACGATCCTACTTTATCAAGTTATAAACGTATTAAGTGTGATATTTTCAGTTGCATCGGTGATGACGAGGTGATGCTTCAAATGAAGTTTGAGAACATAATCATTTAGGGTAAAGTCGATAATGGTAATTGAAATAACTATGTTAAAACATCCTCTCCCTTAAATCAATCAGGCCCCAGTGGTTTGAACCGTGAATACCTCTATTCACTGGATAAATTACAGCTATCCACTTGATAACTCAGCTGGTTTTTCTAGCGGTTATCGGCTGGATAGCGATTTACCCCCGGTTGAGACGGTTTTCCAGTTTGTGAACAACGGAGAAGCCTAAAAAAACAAAAAACAAAACAAAAAACAAAAAACGAGCCAGCCACAAGAAGGTCAATTCACGTTGTCAGTGTGTTTGTTTGTTGTGTGTGTTGTGTTGTGTTTGGCTCGGTGGCCGAGTGGCTAGGGCATCCGACTAGTGATCTGGAGACCCGGGTTCAACCCCGACATTTTCCCTCATGCAATCGGTTGTCCAGATTCCTCTCCTCATTCTACTACTAATTATATACATATAATTAGTAGTAGAATGATATATATATAGCCGAAACGCTTTGGGTCTGAATAAAGTTTTTAGTTGTTGGAAGACGATTCTCTTTTGTGCAAGTTATGTATATATATATATATATATATATATAATAAATAATAATAAATTAAGGCGTAATAAAATAATAATAAATTAAGGCGTAATAAAAGGTCTTGTGGCAAGTGCATTCTCGGTGCTATGTACGCTCGTGATACCCTAGACCAGGTACCCTGGTAAATATTCAGTGGCGTGGATCTGTGCAATTTATATATATATATATATATACATAACTTGCAAAAAAGAGAATCGTCTTCCAACAAATAAGAACTTTATTCAGACCCAACGCGTTTCGGCTTCTGCCTTCATCAGGGGTCTCTGCATGCATTGGGTTGCTTAATCCCTTAATGATCTCTTATTATGACGTAATAAAGAAGTATTCGTTACTTGATTAGTTGCGACCGGTAATAGTGTTCTAATAGGTTAATTACATTCGTGTGGGTGTAGGGTGGAATGACCTCTATAACTTACGTTCCAAAACGTTTGTTATGCACTGAATACTTTATAAAGGTATATTCGACTCTAAGTTCTAGTCCATTCTCTTATATATGTATATTCATCCACAGTAATTACCTGTAACGTAGCAAGTGGTTTCTAAAGACACGCGTGAATTATGGGCTGGCAAACATACGGTACTGATTTTGCTGCTCAGTGTTGCTGGTTTCGCTAATTTCAACAGAGCAACATCATGTCTCAAATGTTTCATGCTGAATTGCGGATGTTTGATGACGCGTGAGAGGCGTAAGACTTCACCGTCATTCGTCCGACCATGAGCACCTGTAAAAAAAAAAACGGTGTATTTTAATGTCCATTAAATTCAATAACTTGAAAATAATAGAACTTTATCTAATAACCAAATAAATGCGCTCGCTCTGATTGGTCAATCAACTATAGTTTCGAGGAGTTTTCTCTTCAGTGCCGAAAGTAATTATGCGATTTTCAGTTCAGTTTCTGTTTTATTTCATAAGGACATTTCATTTTACATAGTGACACGCTACCCACAATTAGCAGAGCTAGTCTGGGCGGGTAGTGTGGGGACACTAAGACCTATAAAATTAAGCATCTGTTTTCACTTCTGAAATCTCATTGACTATTCTTTCTACGTCGACATATAGCTATCCTAAACTTAAAGATTTTGAAATAATATTGTTGTTATCTTTTCCTTGAAAATATGTTTTGGGAAATTTCTTAAGTTTCCTGGGATGCTATTCCAAATTTTGCAGCCAATTCCTGAAAATGAGTTTTTATGTTGGTTTAGCCTAGAATAGTTTGTATAGTGGTTACCGAGAGTTGATGATCGAGTATTGTAATTGTGTATTTCGTGAGAAAGAGTGAACAAATCCGAAAGATTACAGGGAGTTAAGTTGTTATGAACATCATGCAATAAAAGAGAGGAAAGCTTAATGTAAAGCATATTTATTGGCATAAAATTAAAAGATATGAAATTAGGGACAGCGTGTGAATTATAGTTGGCGAAGTTCATTAATCGCACGACCCTTTTTTGAAGCATCAATATTATTTTTCCATGTGAGATTAAGCTGCATGGCCCCAGGCAACGAGACCATATGATAAATATGGATAAATGATTGATCTATATATGTTTAGTAATGTCGAAAAGGGTGCAAGACTCCTTAGTCTACAAATCATACCTATGTTTTTACTTACTTTTGATGCGATAAGACTAATGATGTTTCCAGGTGAGTTTGCTGTCAATAAGTACACCGCGATTACTTGGATTTTGTTTTGCTCTATGACGGAATCGAAAAACTCGCACGAACCTTTCAACCAATCAGATAAAACTAAACTGCGACTCAGTAATAATAATAATAATAATAATAATAATAATCCTGTTCTTCGAGATTCTTGCTAACTACAAGTTATTACCCAGGGAAGACTACGCATGGTACAAGCCAATCAAGCCAAAACCAGTCTATGAGGATGATCAAGTGAGAGCCTTGTGGGATGTCCCTCTTTTTGCTGAAAAGACAGAAGAAGTACGAGCGAACCGTACAAGAAATTGACAAGAAAGAAGAGAAAGTTATTCTAATAGAGATGAGCTGCCCGTGGATCGATAATCGTGTAGTTAAAGCAGAAGAGAAAACAAGGAAGTACGGACCATTGCGATTGGAGTTAAAGAAGCAGTATCCAGGCTATAAAATCACACAGAATAACATTATCATGGACGTATTCGGCGAGTACTCGGAAGAAGTAAGGGAGTCCGTACAAAGCCTCGTCGGAGAGAGAAGTAAAATAGTACTAAGAAAGGTGCAGAAAGCCATGCTCACAAATACCCTAAACATTGCAAGAAGTATGAAGATACTAGACCATGAACAATGAACAATGAGAACGGAACTGAACTGATATACAATTACACTAAATATATTTTTGAAACAGTTTTTAATCTATTCCTATTTTGTTTATAGTTACATAGTTTCATCTTATTGTACTTAGGGACACTTTTTACATTTTATACAGAATCTACCAACAATTAAAAAAAAAATACTAATACTAGACTTAAGACATTATTCATCAGGGATATAAATTAGAATTAATATTTAAGGAAAAAAAGCAAGGATCATCTAGCTTTTATAAACTACATTCGTAGGATTTTAGGATGTATAACTTTCGATTATTTTATTCTAGATAGATTTAATTAAGACTTAAGTAGGTTTTTAAGAGCTACATGGGTTTTTTAAAGAGATTTCCAGCGATCGGTCACGTGATCTCACGCCCAATCGCTGTAGTTACTTTTGGCATTCATGCGTATCTACTGTCACATAATAATACTAAACTAAAACTTTGTACCAAATACACAATACTCAGAACTTAATAAACAATTACTCATTTCCCTGCAAAAAAAAAAAACTTATTTAATAATGTCCAAGCGATAATTTCACTTAACATATCACTTCTGGAAAATAAAAAGAAAAAATCGAATAAAAAAATTGGGCACACCATCGCTTTAGACCTATATGAGAAGACACTTCCGCTGATCTCCAAAGCTTCAACTGTAACTGGTGGTTTATCATATTTTAATCATCGAAAAAATATATATACGTAAAAAGAAATTATAAAATTGAGCTTTCTGCGACCTCAATGTCCATATCTATGTTATTAATGTCATTTGTGGTTCTTTTCAAACCAATAATAATAATAATAATAATAATAATAATATTAATAACCAGATTTATTAATCATTGACAAAAGTGAATGCCAAATCATAGACGTGGCAATCCCGGAAGATGGAAGGGTGAGAGCAAAAGAAGATGAGAAAGTAGAAAAATATCAAGATCTTGCGAGAGAAGTCCGAAAGATGTGGGGAGTAAGGACAAAGGTGATACCCATAGTGGTAGGGGCATTGGGAACAATACCACTGAGGTTAAAAGCAAATCTGAGGACCATAGGTGTAGACACATCCATAGAACTGATTCAGAGATCTGCACTGTTGGGATCGGCAAGGATTCTTAGGAAAGTGCTGGAGATGTAGGCAGGAGAGAAAAGTAAAATGAAGGACGCTTATTGGTTTCCCCAGACAACTGGTTGTTGCCCGGAACCAATGAAAACCAGATTTTATCTGTGATTGTTAGCAATAATAATAACAATTGTCTTTTTTGCCAAAAGATAAAAGTACATATCTTTTGTTACATCTAATCACCCAACCAATCAACAAAAATCTGCCCTAAAAATAAAACTAATTAAACTACAAATGCATGATATAAAAACTACGTAGAAAACACATCATCTTGTGTTTAAAAATCAGTCTATTGACATAAGATGTCATAAATCGTTCGATATTAACCTTGGGGGAGGGGGGGGGCACACTGTCTTTTACGCAGGTTATATTTATTCTCCTTTCTTTGTGGTAAATTCGAGCCTAGCGGATGGTTATCTACAGAGATAATAGCCTTTAAAATCTTACAGTCCTGTGTATATAAAAGATCCTTAATAGAAACGGGAAAAGAAGCAAAGCGGTGCTTGTGGCAACGATCTAAAAAATGTTGTTTAATATTCAATTCAGAATCATACACAGGAAGGCAATATGTAAAATTTGGTAGAACTAAAGACTTTAATAGATGACTGATATAAATGACTGATATGATGTTTCCAGCAACTCTCGTTTTTTCGTGATCGGCGCCAGCTGCCCTGACTTGCTTTGCGATTGAGCTGATTGACTACTAATTATAAGACCAAGTGATGCATTTCTTTGACTTGTGGTTGGCTGAAAGGGGTTTTTCCTTCGTAACGTAATGCTGCTTCAACTAGAATACTTTAATTCAGGGTTGGCGCAGTGGTGAGAGCGCTCGGCTTCCACCAATGTGGCGCGGGGTTCGATTCTCGGTCTCGGCGTCACATGTGGGCTGAGTTTGTTGGTTTCGATTCTCTGCTCTGCCTCGAGAGGTTTTTATCCGGGTTCTCCGGTTTTCCCCTCTCCACAAAAGCCAACATTTGATTTGATTTGATTTAATTTGCGCCGATGAAAATGTATATTGATATTGGCGCATTACAAGTTAATAAATATTATTTTCGTTTTACGACACTCAATTGAAAGCGCTCAGTGTATTGTGCTAATAAACTTACAATTTTCGCTTGCATTCCGGATTATTACATACTATACGAAACAGACCACACATTTCTGTGGTTTATGGGCATGATGAAACACTTGGGATGTTGAAATTCCATTGGAAGAATTTGTTCCGAACGACGCGCGTTGCTTATCAGCCAACCTCGTTCCGGTAGCTTTTCTACCGGAAAGGGCGGGCCCCACCTTCGGCTGAGAAAAGCCCTTGGAAGCGCTTATCAGCCTATAAACCATACACACGTGTGGTTTATTGTTTAAGAAAGAAACTTACCCAAAGCTACCGAGTATCTTGAGGGGTCACTGGTTCTATGAACACAATGTGCGGCAGTCAAGACCCAGTTCTGGTTCAGAAGAGAAGCACCACAGGTGTGCCCGTTATTATATCGTAGCGATATCTGCCAGGGCCACGAATTGCGGCTCGCTTCTTCGCCTCCCACGATACGTGACCCAGATGGTTTCTTGCCGCACGCTGTTCGATGAAGAAAAAGACATGCTGTCATGAGTGTAGCTTAGGGGCGGACAGACCAGTCTAAGCATGACACTTCGCCATTCCTTTCCGGCAGTGCAATAAATTTTGTTACAGAACCAGCCTTCAACAAGGAGTGGATCGTGTTTTACAAATGAATTTTCGGGTCCAAAAGGTTTTCGAGACTTGGAAGCCCTGGGTACCTTGAAATAACAAAGCTAAGTCTGTAAATGAGTTAAATCGTTCTTGGGAGCGATACTGTGAGCAATACGACTATTTATACTGGTTTGAAATGTCTGATTCTATGATTATGCCGAACAGACTTACAAGTGTAAAGTGATGTTTAAAACTCTTGAAAATCTTCTACATATGTTTACAATTATAAATATTTTTAGCATGGCGTTGAAAACAAAAACAAAACAAGTATAGTATAAAAGTATAGTGGAACCGTACCTTCTATGAGCGATGGCGCCAAACAGCTCACCACCAAGGTGAAACGGAAAAGCATCTTGAAGGTTGTGTAAGGAAACCAATGAAGTCAGCCATCCTTTTATCGAACTTTTCCTGCAATCGTTAAATAGCTGTGTTTGATCTTTTCATCTGATGGACAGTGAAACGTTTCTGTATAAACAAACCTTTCTTAACACTACGGAAAACTAACCGAGAGACTTTCAAAAGAAATTGTAAAACTAGTGTTCTGATGATGACATTAGAACTCTTGAGAAGCAAGGTGGAAATGTTATATTTGCGTAGTTAATGGGTCATCTTATGTACTGAAAGCAACTTTTCAAAGGGGGCCAAACATTGGCAACAACCGAAGTGACACTTCATTTGGAAAGATGATCAAAACGAAAGTTATTCAGTTGCCTTCCTTTTAGCTGAACGGCCACAATATTTTCGTAGCTGGAAATACTGCCACGGTATGAGACTTTCACATCAAGAGGGGTTGTCAGCTTCAGTCACTTGAGGCTTCCAAAATGTTTCTTCATATCTTCAATAAACTTAGAAAGTGAAAGGAGAAAAAAAAAATACGCTCATCGTTTGGAGAATGTTTGGAGAATCGCCGTTTTTTTTTTCAATTGTCACAACAAGTCGACTGTTCCACGTTTGCACTCTCACATAGAGACCGCGAGAAAACACACAAGGTTAGCGAGAGGAATTTACTAAAACGAGCGATAATCTTTGTAGGTTGATCCAAGAGTCTTCTCTTGGTTGATCTTACTTGCATTGTTCTAACAGGAAGCTGCGTGAGTCTGCATCGGCTTATAAAATCCAGAGTTGGATCAAGATAGGCTTCGATGATTTTATTTGCCAATTGCATTCAATGCTTTCTTTCTACCCTTATACAAATAGTGTCACAATGGACCATTTCCCAAACCAAGCGAAACACTGAATGTTAGGGCCAGCTAGGAACAACCCACTTCTTACATCGCAGTTCTAGTCACTTCCTGGTGCAGACTGTCTCATATAGAGATAAATTAAGACCGCGTTTACACGGGCACTTTTTCAGTCGTAACCACATCGTCTTCAGTGCGGTTTCGACTTCGGTTTACCCGATGCCAATAGAGACCGTTACCGAAACCGATTCGTTTTGAAAACGCTGACAAAAGTGGAGCGATAAGTTTGAACACGATACGATTTTCATCGTATTCCACGGCGAACCCGTGGAACCGTGTCGATTTGAAACCGGATCCGTATAAACGCTGCCTAAGTCTTTAGGACTGCCAAGTTCAAGGAGATTCCTTTTTTAAGAAGGCAAGTTCTAGAATTCTAGAACCCTCTACGCCCTTGCCCTTCTGAAGGGTCTTAAAAGTGACGTGCTTTATAAGACCCAAAATTTGGCCGAACGCCTACGATGCTGTATGCAGCTGCTTCCTTTTAGAAATTTCCTGTAACGCACGAGCCCGGAGGCTTGGGTCCATGCGCACAATAAAAAAAAGAAACAAAAAAAGGGGGGGGGGGATAAAGTTTTACATCTGACATTTACGCGATAAATGGAAATTAGCGCGCGATAATTTGACTATTACCGCGCGATAGCAAGTCTCGTCACGCCATAAAGAGGTGTCACGCCGCAAAGAGTGACAAACTTGTTTTGCTCGTTTACGGTCTTGTTGCCGAGATGGCGGCCATTTGACGGTCTGCTTTCGAGCTCTTTATGCTTTTTGCCTCAATTCAAGTCTCTTCCAGAAATTTTATACAAACCTGTCAAGAAACCCATTCATCCGACAGTTCGTGCTTATTTCGATCGCAAGCATTAGTAAATTGACTTAATGTTTTCTATTTCAGGCACAAGAACGCGAAAGTGATGGAAAATGAGACGAAATTAATTCCCCAGAACATCTTCAAGTCGAGAAGAAGTCTTAACTGAGACATACATACCTCCTCAACAGTGGCTGCCACTGTTGAGGAGCCTGAAATAGGAAACAAGTCAATTTACTACTTCAAATCGTCGATAAAGCAAGTTGTTATATAGCTGGCGTTTTTCCCGCTACAGCGCGCCCATTCATTGGCTAGTTCATGGTCACATTAGACAAGTCAGAAAATTTCTTTCAACGGACACTACCAAAATATTAGTCCATGCCTTTGTAACATCGCACTTGGATTATTGCAAGTCGCTACTGTTTGGCCTACCTGCATATCAACAAGAACGTCTTCAGAAGGTGCTTAATGCAGCTGCACGAGTCATATGCTTTATTCCCAAGTTCGACCACATTACATCATCGCTTATAAAACTACACTGGCTTCCAGTGAAGCAGGGAATTGAGTTCAAAATTGCTCTATTAGTGTTTAAGCAGTAAATGGCTTGTCTCCTGTGTACCTGACTAATTTCCTTACTATTGCCGGACCAAGAATATGGAACGATATACCACTTGACATTAGACTATCAGCAAATTTGGAGAGTTTTAAAAAAAATCTTAAGACTTATCTTTTCAAAAAGGCTTACTCCTAATTGCATAATTGCCTTGAACTTTTTTTATCAGGTTGTATATATATTTTCTTTTCTTTTATGTATTTAGATATATACACACATTTTATGAATTTTAGATATATACACCATTTTATGAATTTTTATTGTAAAGCGCTTTAGTATTATTATTATTATTATTATTATTATTATCACATGACATCTAACAATGAAACTATTTACCAAATGCCATGAGCGGGCAACATTGCGAAAACTATGACGTCAAACGGGAAATAATTCACTGTTACCCGCCCCGCGAAATGTTGACCGCTGTTGCACGTGATCAGAGCTTGCAGTTGAAGGTGGCCTGATGTTGTCGCCGGAATATCAGCGCGTTTTTCAAAATTTGTTTTTGTTTTTATCATGAAAAACGCCACCTACATAACAAATCATTTAATGACTGGTCCCTTGGGGAATAGTGAATTTTGTTTCCCTCGAATCTCAATGTTTCCTTCGACTTCGTCTTGGGAAACATTGGGATTTTCACTGTTCCCTTCGGGACCAGTCATTAAGTGTTAATTATTAGTTACGAGCGGGAATACGATAGTCGACGTTTAGCCGTACCCTCCGTTTTCTTCCCGGGGGATTGGGGGGGGGGGGTACGGCTATTTGACACGGTGACACCACTGTGGAAGCCCTTGGAACGATGTCAACGGGAATACTCATGATCAATATTAATGGTCTACCGGTTTCTATGTGGTTTATATAGGCCGATAAGCCATGCAGGATGTTGAAAGAACACGGAAAAAAAATGGTAAATCACGAGCCGAAGGCGAGTAATTTATGAATAGTTTGATTGTACTTCCAACGTCCCAAGTGATTTCTCACGCCTATTGCTTTTACATAGACTATAGCTGATTGACCAATCGGAGCGGGGCACACCGATTTGGTTATTATATAGAAGGAAATATTCCACTGATCGATTTTGGGCATATGTGGACGCATATAAAACTAGGTTGTGTACCTTACTACCGTAACATAAAAGCATTTCACATCCGCAGTTAACATTACATCTATGTCAATGTATATTCAACAAAATTAAGAGGCCATTGAGGAGAACAAATTTGATATGGGCCGCACCTATCTTGTGGCCAAAGCCCTTGGTACTACTGACCAGCGCACGCAAAATGAAGGACTCTCAGCCAATACACCT
The DNA here is from genome assembly GCA_014634185.1 of Astreopora myriophthalma. Taxonomy (NCBI): domain Eukaryota; kingdom Metazoa; phylum Cnidaria; class Anthozoa; order Scleractinia; family Acroporidae; genus Astreopora; species Astreopora myriophthalma. Next base: position 27,230 of record BLFK01000645.1, on the reverse strand, counting down.
TATTCCAAAATGGCCGCCATTTTAATATTCCTTTGTTTTTACTCAAATTAGCCCTTGTTGCCTCGTTCAAGATAAATTATTCTTTTGAATTTTGAGCTTGAGAAAGAGGCATCGAGGGCTAATTTGAATAAAAACAAAAGGATCTTAAAATGGCAGCCATTTTGGAATAAGGTGTATGTTACTACCCGAAAGTCGGAACCTTTTTTCAAATTTATTTGTTACTATTATTATTACTATTATTATTATAATTTATTATTATTATTATTTGTTATTATCATTTTTTTTATTTACGTCTACCTCTGGTCACCAGCTCAAGGGATCTTTCTAGAGTTTCGGGTTCGTTCAAGTTTCCGCAACAGGAGATTGAATTGGCGGTCAACAAATTGAGGTTAAGCTTTTGTTTTTTCTTTTTTCAACGTTTAGAACTTAGATAAATAGAGATCACACTGTGGCGAGATATCAAACGAATTTTATGTTCGAGTAGCAAGAAGTGATATTTAATACAAGGTAATTTTGAATTCCCTCTTAGTTACTGTGACAACAAAGTTACGCTACCAGCATACTCTGTGGCAGAAGATTCAACTAGTACAAACGCAAGGATCGAAGGCAAGAGCGACAACCGAACAAGTAGAACCTTTTAAAACATGGTTTTTTTTTAGACTGCCGATATAGGACAGTTTCTTCACCACTTGAGAAAAAAGAAGGCCAATATTCTACAAACAACCGCTTCCGAAAACTTACAACGCTGTTAATGAAATGGAAACAAAACAAACGGCAAATGGCTACCAAGACTCTCATCCGTGTCGTCACGAGACCACACCCTCAAAGTAGAATTTTCTGCTAGATTCAGAGACCCCAAGCCCCCCTGAAATCCCCTGACAACAATAGTTGTCACATTCTCTAAGGCCTGCCCAGATACACCACCATCATCAGGTGACACAGTGCTAAAACGGAACATTTGCCGGAACCGGCGTAACCTGAAGGGCAATGGGCAATTGTATTCACCCTTCTCCCACGGGGGAAGGAATTTGGGGCTTAAGGACGGGGGGGGGCTCGCCTTTCCATGTGAAGGTTGATAAAGAGCACAGGAAAACAGAGGCCACACTCAGTTCCTTGTAAGTGACGATATGAGAGTAAATTTAAACACCACAAATTAATGTTGTCACGCAGAACTATAGAACAAATTCCAACTTACTCCATGTGTTTCTCTGTCTTTTATTATAACTATTACTACTATAATTATTATTATTACTATTATTATTGCTATTACTATTATCATATCTCGGATATCAACTGGTCATTCTGTCAATCCACTGCCTCAAATAGCGCACTCTGGCGTAAACGCCATATTTGCCCGGGGCAGCACATCCGTGTCCCCACGACACCACACCCTCAAGGTAAAATCTTCCGCCGGATTCACAAACCATAGGGCCCCCTGAATCTCCCTGACAGGAATCCTTGCCACCCTCCTTAAGACCTGCGCAGATCATAGAGTCATGGATGGATGAGCCATAGGCGTTTTTGCAACTGGACTGTGACACCACTGGCACCATAACTTGCATGAGGACTTTTGGCGACTGACCACCTGATGACAGTCTTCCAAAACCTTTCAAAAACAAACAAACAAACAAACAAACAAAAAACAAGAAAACAAGCAAAAAACGAAAGCAAAATCAAAATAAAAAAAAAACCAACAAGCATGAAGGGAAAAACATAATAATGAGAAAAAAACAAAACAAACATAAAAAAACAATGGCCCTCAAATGGACGACAGTTTTGAGTGATGTGTACTCGTATAGCCCTTAGAAAAGTTGCCATAAAGTTATCAAATCTAAAGCGGAACCACGAGCTGCCGCGGAAACAGGTGCACCATCCACCGTTTCTTTCTTGCTTTTACAAATTAAATCAGCAAACTGCAGGCAAACGCATATGCAATTTGTTTTAAATCCTAATTTGTAATTACAATTTGCTTTAATTACCTGTTACCCAACACATCTTTCCGTCGGCTACACTTCCGCTTGACCCTGGCAAACAAGCCAAGTTAACAGCGCCGTTAACCTTAGCGCGTTTCGACAGTTTCAACAAGGATATATCGTGTGCCAATCCGTATGGCCTTTTGTAGCTGTGGTGGCTGATTATTCTCTCCACATTAATATCTTGTTCTGTTCCCGCCTTTCTTCCTGTTCTGTAATGAGCTCCTAGTCTGCAATTTTAAATCGTTTTCAATAGAGCGTTGAAAGCCATTTCACAGTTGTCTGAATCGAAGTTTAAATGACTATGCTACTTTGGTGTTTGACCGGAAGATACTGCCGTACTCCCTCAATCAATCAGAAGCATACCCAAAACAAGTGGCGACTTTCTGGCAAGCCGGCGCTTGACACCGATGGCATATACTAGCCGCCTGGCATTACATTATTTCAGTCAGGGCAGTGCGTTATTGACCAAGCGTGAGGTGAAGATGGCTGTATATTGGCCAAGTTCTTTTTTTTGCGTTTTTATTGACCGAGACGAAGTCGAGGTCCATAAAAACGCAAAAAAAGAACGAGGCCAATATCCAGCCATGTTGACCGAGAAAGCTTGGTCAATAAAGGATTTATTATATGGCTTTCGGGGAAATTTTTCGCGCGGGACACGGCGGGTGGTCCCGAGCGGGCAAGATAGCTCCATCTTGCCCGCTCGGGTAGCCAATCACAGCGCATGATTTGGTTCATCTTGCCCGCTCACCGAGCTAGCCATATAATAAGGTTTATTAGTGCGGTGGTGAGTGAGAGCGCTCGCCTTCCACATGTATCTCGGCGTCATACATGGGTTGAGTGTACTGATTTTTCTATAGTTGCTCTGGTTTTTAACCTCTTCTCAGTTATCAGCATTTTATTAGATCTGCTTTGATTTCAGTTTGATTTGATTTGCTGTCTCCCCGATTGGTAGAGCATGTTGTGTTCGGCTACATAAGCCCGAGACAAAGTTGTTTTTGTTGTTGTTACTATTATTCAGTATTTAGAGATTCATGTGTCTGTTTAGTTGTTTCATCAGTTTGATCGGGGCAAAGCACTTAATTTAATTCGGTTTACGTAGTGGTTTTACAAGACTCAAGTGACGAACGGCTACAATACCAAAATGGCCGAGATAATCATGTTGGTAGCGATTGTGTTGGAGAGATGTTACCGTGAACAAATTGAAAGAAAACCTGTGGCCTACTGTAGCCATTTTGCTGGACGGATTAAATGCTCGGTAGATAACCAACCCGAGGCAAGCGTTGAAGAATGAATCCATTCAAAGTTGCCTTAAACGCGACTTGTTTAAAGTGCGACACGTAAACGATATCTTGTTATCTCACTATCTTGTTATCTCACTATCTTGTTAACCTCACCTGACGAGAATGGATCCAGCAGATTTACCGGCGGTACAGTGGGCTGCAGTAATAACCCATTGAGGGTGAACCAACGTTCCCCCACAGAACGGAGACCCAGACGTTTTCCTCCTGATCTGCGCTTGCCACGGCCAAGCTCCTTGAGGGGCCTCAGTGCCGCCGACGATCCGTGTTTTGGGTTTGTATCCGCACTTTCCTGGACTGCCTCCACCGCTTACACCACCATCACAGATGCGACAACTCTTTTGGCAATTTGTCTTCATGTACTGTTTATACCCTCCCTCACAAAGACCTATTCGAGCCCAATAAGAGCAATTCCTGTTTTTGTCCCTACAACCTGTAAATATGAAGAAAATCCAGGTGAAGGTTCAGTATTCGATGGGCCAATAATTAAACCTAATTTGATTTTTCCTTTCAGGTTTT
>BLFK01000645.1:12619-23427 GCA_014634185.1 Astreopora myriophthalma | reverse complement strand
CCCCCCCCCCCCCCCCAATGTGTTCGCAAAATAATACGGGAATATGAACCACTAGACCAGTGATGCTCGACTCTGAACGTGAAACCAACACAGCAGGCCGTGAGTGAAGCACATATACTGAGAATAATTGAGTTACTAAACTGTAATACCATTTGCGAAGCTTGCTAAGGCAATAAAACCCACGACGCAGAAAACCGCAACAGATCCCATGCTAACGACTCGAACAATGTGCTTTAACGCTCTCAGGAGTTATACCATATATTCTGCGAATCTCAACCAGCTGTGCAATCACACAAGGCATTTCTAATATGGGCAGAGGCTTGCATGCGTGATGACAATTTGTTTTAGGAAGCTGCTGTTTATAGCCTGGATAAATATTACGGCTCAGTGAACTTTAAAGATGTATTATGCATCTTTAACTGGGAACTTGGAAAAAATCCGAGTCCCAGATGGGATTCGAACCCACGACCCTCCGAGATCTAGTACGGATGCTCTAACCACTGAGCTACTGGTTCCATGTTGAAGATGCATAATATATCTTTCATGTATTTTTCATAGTACTCTCTTTGGTCAGTGAACTTTAACATGGAATCAGAATCCCATCAAGAGAATACTGAACAATAGCGATGGCGATTAATTTTGTGAGTGATCGATGCAGGCAAGCCATCAGCACTTAGTGTCTTTCTATTCTCCGCGAGATTCAGTTCATCTATAAAAAAAGAACTGAATCAGTCAATCTCCAGGTAAGGGAGATAGTCCATCGTCCCCATAGCCAAGCATGATTTTTTTCTTTTTAAATCAAATACGATTTCTTAACAAAATACGATTTTTCCAGTTAGTAGTGCACATTAATATTTTTCTTCCTAAACATCTTGTGCCGCAAGAAACATTGAAACCTGTTTTAATACAGGGATTTTCTTTTATGATTCAATTGATAATCGGCAAAAAGTTAGTCTCGTGCGGCAGTTGAATACATATTGTGACAGTCTTGACTTATGGCAAACAAGCAAATGTATAGGAAGGAAATCTTGTGGAAATCTGGATAACGAGCGATTGGTTCATCAATAAGCATGCGTATACCGAGTTATGGTAAACGCAGTAAGTTTGGAAGGCACAAGAGAAATAAGGCTTTCAAACTCATTGTTTTAGATAGAAACGTTGCATTAAGCGAAACATCAAATTTCCGGTTGATGTTTATGACGCCGGTGCCTATTTCCCTTTCGTAAACGGTCGTTGCCGTTTATTACGGTCGATGCCAATTTTTGGTAACTGAGCCTTTTGTCATAAATTGGTCCTACAGTAGTTGAAATTGCAACTAAATCAGCTCAAATTGCGCTCAGATTGAGAAATTAAGCCTAATAAATAATTGAGGTGTTTCGGCTTAGCATTTGGGTGAGGTTAGGGTTAGTTTTAGGTGCTGAAAACAGCTATTATTTATCTTTTATATAGAATGGTCAGATAGCCAAAATCTGCGGTGCTTGGCCGAGCAAAGTGACGTGCGCTATTAATCTAATAACCCGGGTTCGATTCTTCAGTAGGTAATTTTTGCTTTATTTGCAAAAAGCAAACTTATAACAGTGAAAATTTTTCTAAGTGTCGTTGAAGTGGCAACGACCGTTTACGAAACGGACAACTGCGACGCCGGTAACTCGATATACGTACAGCTAAAGGCGTGAGCCAATTGTATAACACCGACAATGCAGTTTCTGCAAAGCAAGAAACAGTCGGACATTTCCTTGAAAATGAAGTTCAATTCTCCCAGTATTGTTTAGTTGGGCACCAATTTGGCCGCCATTTCTTTGTTTAGGTGCACCACGCCATATCTATTGAAAACAGATATATATATATACATTTTAAGATAACGAGTATTGTAAAACGAGACTACAATAAGAATTAAAAGGAAACAAGCAAAAACATACAAAGAAGTGGCTGGACAAGGAAATAAAATGGGATAATTGCAGTGTCGGGGCGGGATGCTACTTTTAGTCGGATCGTTCGTGTTTTCCGGCGGCCATCTTGCAATGTGTATGTTGTCGTTATTTAAAGCGCGACGATTTGTGAGAAAACCTGGCATGAATCCTTAAACGAAAATTCGTTAGACAATAGGATTTCAAACACTGACTGGACGGTCCTGTGTGTAAAGATTCACTTGTGCAGTTTTAATAACATGTTACATTGCTGGCCGTCATTAGAGACTTGCATTTTAATTGCAGCATTCCGTATAGGGAAATATCTCTTCTACTCAAATCATAACAAATGAAGTGACTGAGCTGTTTTGACCTCCACAGCCCGGCTGGGCGTGACGTATGCTCGGAGAAGCCAGGGGGATGGTTTTCGGTATCTCGAGAGCATTAAAACCTTATCAGTGAAATTTTGAAAGTGCATGGATTGTACCTGTAAAGGTTCTTTCATCGAGGTGTAAGAAATCAATTCTTATGATAGCCTTTATAATTCGGAACTTCGTCATACCTCTGCACAGCAGCCACATTAAATTTACGTTTGAGAGCCCAATTACTCCATAGTTTCAACAAATAGTTCAAACATGTTAATAAATGGATCTCAGACCTTTCGACAAGCAAATGAAGAAGAGAATTCTTGACAGAAATATATAAGAACAGTACGTACCACAAAACAAAACTGGGAGACGGAGAAGCGAAAAATGAAGATAATATCAGAGATCAAAAAACTGAACATTTCTTTTACAGTTTGATCGGTCATTTATTGCACCACGTAAGCCTACTCTCTTAGAAGCTGTTTATTTTACGATCAACCCATTCCTTCAGATAGCGTACCCTCGCATAAACACCGTATTTGCCTGGAGAAGCGCAACCGCTGCCCCAGGACACCACTCCCTCAAGAAAGAACTTGCCGTTGTCTTCACAAACCAAAGGACCCCCTGAATCTCCCTGACAAGAGTCTTTACCGCCTCTGTCAAGTCCGGCACACACCATGGACTCGTGAATGCTGGAGCCATACGCTCTCTTGCATGTAGACTGTGTCACTATTGGCACAGACACTTGCATGAGGACTTTAGAAAGCGAACCCCCTGACGATAATGTTCCAAACCCTGAAAATTGAACATAAAATCGAACATGAGCATAAGATGCTTATCTCACGTACCGTCGGCGAGAAAAGGGAGTGGGTCCGAACTGGCTATGATCCATTGACTCCTGGTTTCTATCCATTCACTCGTCTTCTATACAAAATCTAATACTAAATACTGTTCTTAAAGACTATAATTTTTATCCACTGACTTGATAAGCCGAATGAATTGGCTACCCTAATCCCTTGCAGTTTCTCTCTTATGAAGTATCATGCCTTAAATTTAATTGTTTCGCTGATCATATGCATGAAACTCCACACACCAGATACACTCACTGACTGTATAACAAAACTGACAGACCCTGCGCTGTTGTGCAAGTAAAATAGAACAACAAACAAAGAAACAAAAAATGTTTCTGCATAAAATAAATTATTATAACAACGTCATTCATCAATACAAGAGTACGCCTTTTGGGGGCGCATCCTAATATTCCAAAATCAGAAAACCACGAAACGGAACATGTCTTTGAGAAATATTACTTCAAGCATTATGTACTTTTACTCTGGCAATTTGGTTAATATTTGTCATTACCAGGAACCACATACGATATAAAATACTCAAAATAGGTTTTAAAAAAAATCGCACGCTAAGTTATCAAGGAATTGCCTTACCTGTTACCCAGCAATGTTTGCCATCAATTTGTCCCAAATTGCTGCCCGATTCCGGCAAACAAGCCAATCCGACAGCTCTGGTTATTTCGGCTGGCTTGTTCAGTTTCAGCAGGGCAATATCATGGGCCCTGCCTCTCGGCTTTTTGTAACTTTCGTGCGAAATGACTCTTTTGATGGTGAAATCCTGCTCAGTCCCAGTGCTGCTTGAGCGGAAATGAGCTCCAAGTCTTGAAACAAAACAAAGAAAGACGGAAAACGAAAGGATGCTTACATCTGTAGAAAGCAACGTTGGCAAAGAAGGCAAAAAGAAAATCCCAGCCATACAGGAGTCAAGCCTATTAAGTGCGGACTTTTTAATAGCCAATCACGTGCCGAGAGTTTTCAGGGTCTTTGGCTGGCTGATTATTGGCGGCTAGAAAATACTAAGGGGAGTTAGCTGCCCTCTCCTGCTACAATGGAAGACCAGGTGCGAATTTCAGCGATAAACATAACCGATTTCCCCAGGGCACCTCAGGAACTATCCATTGGCCAAGAAGCCTGAGGACTGTGGTTACAAGATTGTTTTATTGCTGGTTCGGTTACTCTTCCACCGAGCTACAGGAGGCTCGGCGACGCTAGGCGATGTGTTCAAAGTAGGTTACAGAACAGTCATTCCTTGTTGTTCTGGTTGTTGAATGTGACAAAGTTGTTGAATGGCACGCTCGTGATGAGAGCGAATGTGGTGGTAAATGCAAAGTCCGGTGAATGGAAGTGACCTGGACATTGGTTACTCGGAAAAAAACATCAGTACTCATAAAAGGAATCGAAATCATAACGGTTTGTTTTTGCATGGATGTGGATGGACCACTTTAATCCGCCCTTTTACATTTCTGGACTGATGAATCTCACAACTCACCGTACACGCATTGATGAAGCCGTCTTTCTAGCGACGCAGTGCGCGGCGGTGACAACCCATTGCGGATGGACCAGAGTTCCTCCACAGAACGTAAAACCAGAGGACGAACGAACTTGCGCTTGCCACGGCCAAGCTCCTTTTGGAGCCTCGAAGCCGCCAACAATCCGAGCACTTGGTTTATAACCGCATTTTCCGGACCCACCACTGCCGCCGCCTCCACCGCCTCCGCCTTCTCCTTCTCCGCAGAGTTTACAGCTCTTCGGGCAGTTCCTCATCATGTACGCTTCATATTTACCTGTACAGTATCCACTCCCGGTCCATCCTTGACAATTGTTACTTTTGTCCTGACAAGCTAAAATAAGGGATAAAACTGACTTTAATCCGAATTAGTCATTCTGTGGGCTACTGTTGGCAATTGTTCAGTGGATTTTGAGCTGTTCATCAGTCAACCATGTCTACTGTGCGAGTCGTGCTTAATAGGTGGTACTGTGGGCAACGCATTAAGCGAATTCCCGGTCGATTCTGTTTTTCGTTTGTAAACAGTGCTCAGCAATATTGGGTCGATTAATACGAGACGGACGTTCCGTCTGTGGCGAACTTGGGTAAGGAACGTGGTAGTTTGTCTGATAATTCGTCTATGTGTAAATAGGGGCAAACAGACAGATCATCCGTCCAGACGAACTATCACGGTAGTTCGTCTTTAGAACCTAAAGTCTATGACAATTCATCTGGGCGATGATCCCTCTCTTCGGCCGTATTTATAAACAGACGAATTAACAGACGAACTGAAAATGCTTGCCTACGTTCGTCCAACCTGAACAAAATCATCCGTCTCCTATATTTATGCAAGATGCATTGTTCTCCCAAACAGATGATTCATCTGGACGGATTACCCGTCTCAGGAATTGTCGCGCTCCCGACTCGGTTTGTGGTTAGGGTTGAGATACGCCGCTTCAACCAAGTGCCACGATTCTAGTATTTGCGTTTATTTAATGTATCCTCTCATGACACGTGGTGGGAAAACTACAATCACAATAATCAAATATACAATCAGCTACGGAGAAAAGGCTAAGGGAAACGAAACCTTGACGGCTTAACTGCTGAATACCCCTCCACTCCAAAAAAGATCTTGAAAAGTGTGGCTACGCGGCTACGCAGACATACAGAATGGAGGCTGTCTTAGAGATTACACGTAGAGAGTGAAGATGGCTAGGCGGCTACGCAGAAAATCTAGAACTCAGACAGAGACAGAGAGACAGAGACAGAGAGACAGAGAGAGAGAGACACACACAGAGAGAGAGAGAGAGAACGAGCGCCTGGAACAACGAAGGCCGGTCAGAAACATACAACTCGCGCTAACACCTGCACATTGTATATCTCGTTCCTTCATTAGTTCATTTGTGCTAAGTCCTTATAAAACTATTTTAATAGACAAGTTCGTGTGCAGTGTTGCTTAAAGATCACACAACACCAGTTGACGATTATATATATATATATATATATACCGGTTTCTGCTTTATTTAACGAATAAATTATTTTGACTGTCATCTAAATAGCCACTTCTTTCCCTACTAACATATTCCAAGGGGGAGGGGTGGTATGGACAACTGCGTAGCCGCGTAGCCACTTTTTTCCCTACTAACATATTCCAAGGGGGAGTGGAGGTCTTGACATATATAGTATGACATATATATGTATTTCTCGTCCTTAAAGCGTTAGCGGGAGATAACTGCGTATCCATGTAGCTAGCTTTTTCAGGGGTATAACTTCAAATGGCGGGGTATTCAGCAGTTACTTCAACGAAACAATTACTTACGCTGTCCAACTCCTTAGCTCTGTTAGGTAAGGGAAGATCTCAATAATTATTGTGCAATAAATGGTCTTGATAAACGTTCCGATACTCCGAAGCAAGTCTGAGGCGTGGCTTACATGGAGGCTCTGATTACATGTCTCATATTTATTGTTAGTAGGTTAGTAATTGGTTAGATACAGGAACGGAAATAGCGTGACAGGAATAAATAGAGCCATTATTGGTGACCTTGAGGCCACTATTTTATTTTCAGAGTTTTACACAAATGGAACAACGTATTTGTTTCGTTCGTTAGTATACTACGACTTTAGGTCCCCTTGTGACGTAAAACGTCAAGCACCAGCAACTCTGATCTTTCGGCTTCCTCCTCCTTCATCTAAATAACATAATAGCAATAATGATAATAATAATAATAGTCATAATAATAAGAGTAATAATAATAATAGTAATAATAATGAGAATGAGAATGATAACAATAACGACAACAACAACGATAATGATAGTTATAATGATACTGATGATGTCACCAATACTCTTCCTTTTTCAGGTGATGTCTTCCAAATCAGGCAATCTGTTTTAAATAGAATGGATAGGAAAAAAAGAAACAAACAAACAAATGCCTTACTTCCTTCGCTACCACCTCCGCGGCCGCCACTGCCACCGCCGCTGACACTTCTTCCTCCCCCTAATAACAATAACAGCAATAGAAACAGCAATAGTAATAGTAATAGTAATAGTAATAGCAATAGCAATAGTAATAGCAACAGCAATCGCAATCATAATCATAAAAGCACATCTTCATTCTGAACTTAGATGTTTCTTGCTTGACCGTGACAATCATACAATTAACTTGGTTCCTAGGATTATGACAACCAATTGGAAAGCCTCTTGATATTCCTCTATCAAGAAAAACATGCATGGAAATCTTTAAGCAAAACGGGCTGAGAACTTCAAATGGAGGTGACTGGATCATCAAAAAAGACTAGTCGTCGAGGGCTATTGTGCAGCGCGCCTCTTAATTAAGCATTACTGGAAGACCTCATAGGAATCAAACAAAGCTCAGCATTGAGTCATTTCAGCCGAACGAGGACCGAGAGAGCTTTGCAATCTTCCTTTTTATTGTCGAAGCAGCTTTCTTGTTGCATGGTCACTCACTTCGCATTTGGCCTTTTATCCAGTTCACGTAAGAGCTGACTCTAGCGTAGACAGAGAAGGTATTTCGTGGGCATGATCTGCTTGTAACCCACGAGGCCGCTCCACGAACAACCCATCTTCCCTTCTCCCAGCAAGACAAAGGCCCACCACTGTCACCATTGCAGATACTGCTTCCTTTTCCTCCTACGCAGACCATGGAACGCTCATCCACACCTCCCTTGTTTTTCTTCACGCACTGTCTATGGCTTACCACTGGAACTCGGGCTTGTTTGAGGAAGGGAGCGAGTACGTTGTTCCCCGGATTAATGCGTCCCCACCCTAGTTATTGAAAGCGAAAAGGCTTGGAATGAGTTACTGACACTAATAATAGCAAGGTGAAAGATAATTCAAGAAGAAGAGGAGAGGAAAAGTTGTCTATTCCCGTCCTTGTCCATGCTTTTGTGACCTGCAAACGTGATCCCAGTAAATTTGGCTATTTTCTATAATTTGCCGAATTTCCACTCTGTACAGAATGCTGCTATTTGCCTGTTCACATGTTCTCGCAAGTACGATCAATGTTTCCCTCGACTTCGTCTCGGGAAACATTGAGATTCTCGGGAAACAAAATTCACTGTTCCCCTCGGGACCAATCATTCAGTGATTTGTTATATAGCAAAAAAGCTTGATAAAAACAAAAGCAAATTTTGAAAAACGCGCTGATATTCCGGCGACAACATCGGGCCACCGTCAACTGCACGCTCTGATCACGTGCAACAGCGGTCAACATTTCGCGGGTAACAGTGAACTGTTTCCCGTTTGACGTCATAGTTTTCGCAATGTTGCCCGCTCATGGCATTTGGCGGTAAACAGTTTCATTGTTAGATGTCATGTGACCATGAACTAGCCAAGGAATGGGCGCGCTGTAGCGCCGGGGAAAAACGCCAGCTATATAACAATTTCAGTTGCATCGGTCATGACGAGGTGATGCTTCAAATGACGTTTTAGAACATAATTCTTTAGGGTAAAGTCGATAATGGTAATTGAAATAACTTAATGTTCGTGTATTATGTTAAAACATCCTCTCCCATAAATCAAAACGTTAGTTCCGTAATCTATCAGGCCCCAGTGGTTTGAACTGTGAATAGCTCTATTCACTGGATAAATTACAGCTGTCCACTTGATAACTCAGTTGGTTTTGCTAGCGGTTATCGGCTGGATAGCGATTTATCCGGTGGATACGGTTTTCCACTTTTTGAACAACGGAGAGGCCTGGTGTAAAAAAAAAAAGAAAACAAAAGAAAAAAAGAAAAACAACAACAACAACAAAACACTCCTTCTTTTGTGGCCAAAACTGATAAAACTAATGCAGTGGCATTAGGCCTCGAGGAAGAGGTACTTCAAGACCGCCCTTTGAAACCAATAAGAGAAAGGAAGTCAATAATAAAACTAACTGGCGTAGAACTACAAAAATCTCCCGCCAAAAGCTTAAGTAGCCACCAAGATCACATGTCAAACCCCGAACCTCTCTATATCGTGCAGTCAGAATATTAATTTGTGACAAATTAGTTCCCAGGTCACTCAAACGTCAGAAATTACATTTTAGTTGCTGTACATGGTGTGCGGGACGACAATGTTCCCTTTGCTTAGGCTTGTTTTAAAAAATGTATATTCATCCACTGTAATTACCTGTAACGAAGCAAGTGGTTCTTAAAGACACGCGTGAATTATGGGCTGGCAAACAGACGGTACTGATTTTGCTGCTCAGTCTTGCTGGTTTCGCTAATTTCAACAGGGCAATATCATTTCTCAAACCTCGCCTCCTGTATTGCGGATGTTTGATGATGCGTGAGAGCCGTAAGACTTGACCGTCATTCGTCCTACGATGAGCACCTGTAAAGAAATATTAATTAAGGACGGCGAAAGACGATTAAGTTCTAAAATATGGACTCACCTTACTTCATTTAATAAGCTGGTGTTCTTTAATGTCCATTAAATTCAATAACTTGAACATAATAGAACTTTATCTAATAACCAAATAAATGCGCTCGCTCTGATTGGTCAATCAACTATAGTTTCAAGGAGTTTTCTCTTGAGTGCCGAAAGTAATTATAGGATCTTTAGTTTAGTTTCTGTTTTATTTAATAAGGACATTTCATTTTACATAGTGACACGCTACCCACAATAGACCATTTCCGAATTGCTGTTTGCCTCTGTTTCAAAGCGAGTCTTGGAGCTAAACCTTTTAAATGATAATAAGTTTGATTTGCATGAAAATACAAAACTCATTTGCATTTGAATGGTTGTGCACCAGGACAAATGGTCTATTAGCAGAGTCTGGGCGGGTAGTGTGGGGACGCAAAAGCATAAAATTCGGCATCCGGAACTAACTTTTGACATCTCATTGATTATTCTTTCTACGTCGACATAACTATCCTGAACTTGAAGATTTTGAAGCAATATTGTTATCTTTTCTTTGAAAACATGCTTTGGGAGATTTCTTAAATTTCCGGGGATGCTATTCCAAATTTTGCAGCCAATTCTTGAAAGTGAGTTTTCATGTTGGTTTAGCCTAGAATAGTTTGTATAGTGGTTACCGACAGTTGATGATCGGGTATTGTCATTGCGTATTTGGTAAGAAAGAGTGAACAGATCTGAAAGTTTAGAGGGAGTTAAGTTGTTATGAAAATCATGCATTAAAAGAGAGGAAAGCCTAATGTAAAGCATATTTATTGGCATAACGTTAAATGGTATGAAATTAGGGACAGCATGTGAATTATAGTTGGCAAAGTTCATTAATCGCACTACCCTTTTTTGAAGTATCAAAATTTTTTCCATATGAGATTAAGATTAAGCTGCATGGCCCCAGTCAACGAGACCATATGATAAATATGGAGAAAGGAGTGATCTATATATGTTTAATAATGTCGAAATGGGTGCAAGAATCCTTAGTGTACAAATCATACCTATGTTTTTTGCTTACTTACTATTATTACTTACTATAATAATAATAATAATAATAACAATAACAATTATAATAATAGTCTTTATTGCCAAAAGATAAAAGTACATATCTTTTGTTACATCTAATCACCTATACACTCAACAAAAATTTACCCTAAAAATAAAACTAATTAAGCTACAAATGCATGATATAAAAACAACGTAGAAACTACAATATCTTGTGTTTAAAAATCAGTCTATTTACATAAGATGTCATAATTCGTTCGGTATTAACCTTGGGAGGGGGGAGGGGGA
>BLFK01000644.1:176673-196877 GCA_014634185.1 Astreopora myriophthalma | reverse complement strand
ATTTGAGTGCTTTTTTATTTATGGCCAAAACTTTGCCTTTAACCTTGCCAGAGCTTGTTTTTTGGCTTTAAAATAAACTAGAGGCCTTAAACCTTTGAAACAAGTCCATTATAGGGCTATTAGACCTTGTTTTCATGGAATTTTTACAGTCTTTGAATTTTGTCACATTTTGGGTCATTATTGGCTAAGTGGTAGGGACGCACTCCGCATAAGTGCGTATTAGTTCTGGTATCATGTTATGTTTGTTCTTAAGACTCTCGGGTAGCTGTAAGTTGTCGGCATGTAGACAAGAAAAGCAGAGGAATAGATGAATAGATCGTTTTTACGTGACGTTATAGGGGCATAATTGTGTAGCTAAACATTGAAACGTCGTTCAGTTTGGTGTCGCAAATTATTCGTCGGGGAATTGAACTACATTTTTATGCAAATATTTCCTTTTTTTCAGTAAATCAATATGTCTGCGGGTCACGTGAGTGAAAAAGAGCTATACAGTTTAGTTGCATCCTTGCTTCCATTGATATGCCATGTAACGGGGCAGACAACTGGAAAAATTCTTCTATCTTAATGCGATTCACGGAGCGCTAATTAATATTAACAATAGAGTTGCGTGAAGGATGGTCCCGATTTTGAATAATTAAGTTTTCCGCTCTAAACGTTCTGTTGCTTCAGCGGATATTAGACATGGCAAAAACATTTTGAACTGCCTCTCAGTTTAATCTGGATCAGTTTCGCTCGTTAAATACGGAAAGAGTTTACCTGTCGGTAATCACTTTTCCATGGCCGCTGAATATCTTGACGGCATATTCTGATCGGGGACCAGCTTTGGAGAGGTGACACCAAGCCAGATCGAGTACTGAAAGTAGTATTCCAAATTTTCAGTTTTAGGTAGTAGAGGTGTGAAAACCACGGTAAGAAAGCAAACTTGAACTCCGGTGGCGGATTCACGATGATTCACCTGTGTGGCTGTGCTAACATGTTGCCCAGTAACTGTCAATGGTACCTTGCTCTCGAAAGGCTGAGCTGATACGAGTGAGCTTCCTCGTCGGTTTTAATATTTAACGTTGCCCAAAGCAGCGAACATTGCTAAAAGGTTGTCTTTGAGACATTCAGTTATTATTCATTTGCGATTTTGTATCAGTGTGATTTTGAAATTATCGAGCGCAAAACCTGTTCCGGCAAAAGGAGCTGACTTAAGGGTTTGCGTCAGAGGTCAACACGGTTTCTGAGTCAGTGGAAGCTGGTGTGTTCAGATCTTATAGGTTATCTATTTAAATAAAAATGGTGGCCTGTAATAGCATGAAATGGTACTTTTTAAATCTAGACATGAGCCATAATGATGCTTTTAGGATTCGAGTGACAGTCCTTGTGATAAATCAGATTAAACGAACTGCCTTATAAATTCCTGCAGTTTAAAGGACGTTTTCTGTTCAAATTGAAGAAATGCCACAAAGAGTTTAATTTTGCGACATTCTTGGCGACATCGTCAGACCTGCTGTCAGTAGTTGTGTACACAGCAGGAAAGTGTGAGCATTGCAGCTGAACAATGCACCAGATGTATAGGTTGTGCAAAGTTTTCTCTGTGGGATACGGAGGCTGTGCACTGCATTGTTAATCCGGCGTGCTGTCCAAGTAAAATGAGCCCAAGGAAAAATTTCATTGCGTTTGTAGGTTTGCTGAGCTTTGTGATTCAAGGTTTGTACCGCCCTCTGATTGTTCAGTTTACCCTTTCAATTTACAGTGGACATTTTCAAGGATTTTTCCAACAGCTTTGATATCAGTTATAAAAGAAGTCACTCAGGGCACGGGTAATGGTAGGATTATTTATTCCTAGGAAGGATTATGATAGGGACGAATTGCGGAATATGCAAGTTGATGTGTGGACGGTCCATTGTCTTGCTTCCGCGGTGATTTATTCCTGATCTAGAGGCCTAAGGAAGAATTGGCCATTTCGAGTTCACGTCAGCCTCTTTTTCAAAGCAATCTAAGTACGCAAGTTTTGAGATGGTAATTAATTTTACTCTCATACGAATGAACGCTCATTTCAATTAGAAAGACTTTGCACTTAGACTCGTCTTGAAAACGAAGCTGAAGTGAGCACGCAAATGGCTTAGTGTCTTAGTTAAACTTAGTTGGAAGTTAAACATATTTGGGAGCCAGTAGACTTAAGAGGCCTATCCATTTTGGTCAAAGAGACTCGAGGAAGCAGGTGTTGGTACAAAAATTGAAGACGTCAGAATTAGTAGGAGAATACCTTCAAGGAACTGACAACGACTGGTAAAAATCCACTCACGTACTATCACGAATTCTGTAATCCGATTGGCTCGCCACTCGCTATCTATTGAGTCATAGATAGTGAGTAGCAAAAAAATCTGGCACTGGACTTCTGAAAAAACAAACAAACAATGGCGGCTTGTTCAAATCTTCAAATAAGTGAGAACTGGAATGAATTCAAAGGAAGCATATAACTGGATTTTTACTAAAAACAATTGGATACTATTTGTCCTCGTTTTCTATGAGTCAAAGACTATCTTTTGACTCATCGGAAAACTCGAACTCATAGTGTAGTCTAATTATTAAACAAAAATGTTCTGCATCAGTAAGAACAGCTGGGACGGCGGTGAAAGATAAAATGGTAACTTAAAACCCCATAAGCCATGCATGAGTTGATGATCAGACTCCAGAAAATTGTAACATGCTCTGAGAAAGCCAAGTAATCGAAGCATTTCTAGTGCGGCAGAACATTTATTGTTCCCTAAATAAATTCCAAATCTGAAATATTCTGCTTTTCTCAAGTGAAGATAAATCGCACGTACTCTGAACTTATATCTCCTTAATGGAAATTTTTATCTCTCAGCCTTTGGTGAAACATTTGACCAAGGAACGTTGGATTACATTGCAAACAATCTGGGAATTCGCTATGACGTATTAGATAATTTCCAAGACACCTGGAGATCGTACCGTGTCAGCATGACACTGAAAAACGCAGGCTCAAGACCGATTCCCAATGGACCTTGGGCTATCTATCTTTGTCACATCCGTGTTATCGAGCCAGTCTATACAAAGCATAACCCAAAAGGCTATGTAATTCCTGGTAGCCATGGTATTAAGGTAACGCACATCAATGGCTGTCAGCACAAGTTTGAGCCAACTGCCAGTTTTTCAGGCTTGACTGGTTTCCAGTCTTTGGTGGTAGAATTTGATGCGGAAAACTGGGACGTGGCCAGAACGGATGTAATGCCAAACTGGTATATTGCCGCTGAAGGATTGCAGGCGCGCACGATTACCAGCACAGCAGGAGAGGCTTTGTCCTTTGTTGGCCCTTTTGATACACCCAATAAATGGAAGCGGATTACTGCAGACAAGTACGACCCTTATTCTCCAGAGAAGCGCTTCTCTATCAATGATATTACAAACCTAAGGAAACCAGGGCAGTTAATCGTGCCCAATCCCTCCGAGATAATCGGCCTTGATGAGACGAGGAAGGTCTATCTGAGAAATGGTGACTGGGTCTTAGTAACCAGTGAAGGACTAAAGAAGGAATCTAACTTCTTAGCAGGTAATCTTCCATATCCTCCCCCTCCTTATCATCATCATCATCATCACGCATCATCTTTATTTACCCTCGAACACCCAGCTAATAAAATTTGTGGGGTTGGACAATGTGTAAATCTGCCCAAACTAGGTCTTGTTTGTACTTGAGTAGTTCTGTTGCTCACTGTTACCTCACCAAATAGAAAGCTCGAAGGCAAATCGGATACAATTTACTGCCTCAACGTAAGAACTTGACTTGTTTCATTTCAGGTAAATTGGGCCTTCAGCTCGATCATATGAGCTCCTTCCGTCAGATTCATTTGAAAATTGGCGAAGTAAGAATTGCGGGTGTTAAGTCTGAGAGCACAGAGGCTTACACATTACAAGTAAACGCAGACTCTCAGAAAATTGTGATAACGGCCCAATCACGAACAGGAGTGTCTTATGGAGTCCAGTCCCTACTTAGTCTCGTTGAGCCAGACGGCATGGTACCTCACGTGACCATTAATGATGCACCACGGTACGAGTACCGAGGAATGGAGCTGGATGTTGGTCGAAATTTTATGCCCAAAAATGAGGTGCTGAAGTTGATTGATGCCATGGCAATGTACAAGCTCAACAAATTTCACTTTCATCTGACTGATGACGAGGGCTGGAGACTAGAGATTCCAGGATTACCGGAACTTACAGAGGTAGGGCAAGGCCTGAAGAGAGCACACAAAGAAACTAATCAATCATCCAACCAACTCGACTAACCAACGAACGAACAAATTAACGAACTGACGAACCAATTAACCGACGAACCGACGAACCGACGAACAGACGAACAAACGAAGAACGAAATATGTTTCTCGTAAAATCAGGTCGCCTATTGTGCCCGTTTTTACTTGGGTTGAAATGGGTTCAACCGGAGACCCGCTTTAACTCACCAACTTCACCAGTAGGAACTTTTGTTCTTAAAAATTGTCGTGAGGTACTCAACACTTCTCTGCTGAGCACAGGGACAACAATAATGAAAGAAAACAACACATATATATATCGCCAATGGCCCTAGAACCAAAGGTTGTTGCATTTCTGCTGGCTTCTCGTTTCCTCACAGATAGGATCAAAGCGATGTCATGACCTAAAGGAAGAAAACTGTCTGGGATCCCAGCTGGGCTCGGGACCTGGTAACGGCAACTCGGGCAGCGGTTTCTACACCGTCCATGACTACCGAGAGATTCTAAAATATGCTGAGGAGAGGCACGTGGAAGTTATTCCGGAATTTGACATGCCTGGCCATGGACATGCGGCCATCAAAGCGATGCAAGCTCGGCGGAAGAAATATGCCGCCGAGGGACAAGGATTCGAGGCTGAGCAGTACTCGTTGTCGGATCCACTCGACAGCTCGCAGTATCTCTCCGTGCAGTTCTTTACTGATAATGCCATCAATCCATGCTTAGAGTCAACGTATGAGTTTATAGAACACATCGTAAGCAGTGTTCGACACATGCACCATGACATTCAACCACTTAAGGTAACTACATTTATGCTGCGACCAATCTGATTAAGTATAGCAAATTAACACTGTGCGCGGCGTGCCTGCGGCTTAAGCTCGGTTTGTCAAATGAATCAGACGTAGTACACAAGTGATGGGATACATTTGCCACGAAAGAGGCCTTTAATGAAAATATCGAATAAGCCTGTCGCTGTGACGACAGGCGGTTTTCAATACTACATTCCAACACATGCACCATGATATTCAACCACTTAAAGTAAACTACATGTTCACGTATTTTAAGCCAGTATAACACGAGTAGCAATATTAGCAGCAGCAGTAGTATCAGCAGTACTGTAATGCTCTATTAGTATTATTAGGCAATACCATGCACAGCTGTAGTTGTCTATGCAGCATTTTAAACGACCGGAATTTCCTGTCTTTAAGATATTTCACTTCGGTGGGGATGAAGTGGCTCATGGGGCCTGGACCAAGTCCCCTGCATGTAAAATACTGGCGCATAAACTGGGTCTCAATTTCACGAGTCCCACCATCATCAAGGATTTGAAAGAATATTTTGTGCGCCGAGTGGCCGATGTGTCCCACAGGTACCGTTCGTTTTCTTCTTGTTCTGGGAGAGAATAATGCGTTTCTTCGTTGCTTCCAAAGCAAATTCAAAGGAAATTTAAGCTTACACTACATAAACAAGGTGTTATCAAGGACAAAGCATCAAAATAACATACTGTGCAACTCGTCTTTTTCCGGTTTCAAACTGTAATTTTTGCCAATCTGATGGAGCTCAACTATTCTCTCTTTCTCAGGTACTGTCTTGATCTGGGGGCGTGGGAAGATGGTGTACTTGGTGTGAAGGACACGCCCTACGATCGCAGTTACCTCAAGAACAAAAATGTGTATGCTTATGCCTGGGACAACGTGTGGGAGTGGGGTCACGGGGATCGCGCTTATAAACTTGCCAATGCTGATTACAAGGTATTGTTTCTGCTTGTCACTCCTTAAGTGATTATTCACATCATCATCATCATCATCATCAACATTACAATCAGTCCTTGTTGCGCCATCTCTCAACCAAAGGACTATTGCTTTGGATGAACAAATAATTTTTTAGGTAATCCTGCGGTAGAGAGGATCTCAGCCGGGCATTAAAAGTGATTACTTTTTCGATGCTTTTCTCGTGTAAATCATACTGGTTTTACGCTGTCCAGCTTGAATTTTCACAATCAGTAAAACTTTGCATCAAAAGAAAGCTAAGCCAATTCCAGCCTCGCTTCCCGTCAAGGGCCAGGTCACTGAGTGCACAAGTGTAAGACGACTTGTTAGTCCTAAATTGTCACTGCTAACTCTACGAAAAGGAGGATCCGCGCATGAGGTATTTTACCTTTCATATCTTCAAGTTTACACTATATAGTTTACAATGTGATCCCTGTGTTGCTTGGTTGAAGCTATAAGGTCATAGCCCAGACTTGACTTAATTGAGTCTCCTTGTTTACCATTCACCAGGTTGTTTTGACTCAAGCCTCACACCTATACTTTGACCATCCCTACGAGCCTGACCCTGAAGAGAGAGGTTATTACTGGGCTCCGAGATTCATTGACACTCGAAAGACGTTTGGTTTTATACCGGATGACGTTTACACTAACGCTGATTTCACGAGGATGGGAGACGTTATTGTAAATTTGTGCGAGGAGATGTACAAAGGCAAATGCATCCCTCTTAAGAAACCTCAAAACATTGCAGGTATTCGGAATGCTCTCGACGTCATATCAGGAAGGATAAAGACTTTTATAAGAACATCATTTTCTTTTATTATTATAATCATGCGTCCAATCAAATGCGAATTCATTAAGAGTTGACATAATTTTGTACCCTTCTGTAGGAATGGCTGGAGCACTTTGGTCCGAAACGGTGCGAACTCCCAGTCAGCTGGAGTCCATGGTTTACCCCCGACTGCTTGCACTGGCCGAGAGAGCATGGCACAAAGGCTGTTTTGAGGACGAAACTGACAAAGCCGGGCGCGAGCGAGTGAAAAAGCTAGAGTGGGAGGCGTTTGCGAACAGTCTGGGACACAAGGAGCTAGCGCGATTGGATAAAATGAACCTTGATTATCATATACCTGTCCCAGGAGCAAGGTATTGTGGAAGCCACTAGCAAGATTCGCAAACTGTGAGGAAAATCTGGAATTTAGATAATACACATGGCCGTGCGGTATAAAAAAAAAGGCAGTTATATGGTCACAGTTTCACTTAACTGATCGTAAACTATGGATTTTCAGAGTAGTAATATTTTCAGTAATATTTGATGTATGAACAGTCCCCATGCATCTATAAGATTACACAATTAATTACCAAGTAAATTTTGTAGTATTTACCATCGTGAGTTATTATAACACTCGTTGAAACTATCCAATCACTATTTAGGATAGTTAACCAAACACTTCAGGTCAATTCCGCAATCCCTGGTCTGCCAATCCAGTACAGTGCCGATGGTGGAGTAACGTGGAGTGACGTCACAGATGGCATCTCCGTTCGTGGGCGTGTGGTACTGGGAACAAGGTATGAATATTAATAAGCAAAGAGGGAAATGCGCTAAATTTCTGCATCATTCTTTTTTAATGGCTATGTCATTGCGCAGTAAGAGTGAGTGAAAAATTCGCTCTCTTTAAAAGGTAACATCATAAAGGAGGAGAAACGTGTTTATGTCGTTTCATATTGTCTTTCTAGGTCAGCGGACAGGCGTCGCTTGAGCAGACTCATCAAGATTGAAGCATAGGACATTTGAAAAATTGCACAACTTGATAATGTCACAAAACTACTGCTCTTGGGCAAAAATGAACTATCATCTGAAAGACTGAAATAAAAGAAAGATGACAAGCCTCATTGTATTGTTTTTATTACTTACTTTGGCTCTTCTGTCAGCTTCTGAATCAATTTCATGGACCGTATCCGAGTTCAAATCAGCCTCTTTTTCAAGACGAGTCTAAGTGCGAGGTCTTTCTAGTGAACAACATTTTTTCATTCATGTGCAAAGTTAAACCAGGAGCCGCTAACCCGGAACGTACAACTTCCAAACTGGGGCTTTGCCTCCACGTTTTTACAGACTAAGCTATTTATAGATAGGTTTTTCTCTTGAAAAGTTCAGTTCCAGTCCACAAGCGTCTAAACAATTAATTATGCAAGGCATATGATTGGCTAGCAAGGCAACGTCGTTCCCAGGGCTTTACTCCTCGGCGGAGAAAAGCTCTGGGAACGAGGTTGGGTTATGGGCTCCTTGTTAAACCAATTACCATCACAAAACTTTGTCACTTAGACTCGATTTGAAAATGAGGCTGAGAGAGAGAGAGAGAGAGAGAGAGAGAGAAAGAGAGAGAAAACTCTGAAATGGCCTATTTTCTCTCCTTTGCCAAAATGTAATAAACGCCAATTTAATTAACTTTAGTTAGCAAATTCATCATCAAATTTTGGTACTAAAGAGAATACAGCTTAGCTGAACTCATTAGAGGTTGTTTGGAGAGGGTCTTTGATAATAGTTTTTTGATAACACTGTTTTTGCAATCCTACTTGTCCTCTTGTTGTCAGCAGACCTGCGAAGTAAATATTAATGTTAGAGAAGCTGATTAGTCGAACCGAGCCGAGCCATGTCGTTCAGTTAATTTGTTGTAGTGAAATTAGGTGTCAGGTTGAACTTGCTTTTAGGTTAAAACGTGGAGGGAGACCGGGGGTGGGAGAATAGCGGGGTAGGGTACGGGAGGGGTACATGAGGAGTACGGGAAGGGTGCCGTTTTCAAAAATCTGAATAGATATAACTTAAATAATTTTCTTGGTACAAAATTATTTGAAATAACTTGGAGGTCTCACCTTGTTCTTAGCATTAATTTGCCGCTAACAACGGATGCCATTTTAGGGTCAAACCAAGTTTGACCATCATCTATACTGCACTCAACTGTAAGACCCGGAAAAGCTACATTCGTTTTGAGAACTCCATCGATAACTCTAAGACCAAAGAAATATAAAAGATATAGCCAAGATTAATTAAGCAATTTGTTATCCAGGGAAGACTGGAAAAGAATATCCCATTTCCGAGTTCGCGTCAGCCTCTTTCTCAAAGCGAGTCCAAGTGCGAAAGTTTTGTGATGTAAATTAGTTTTACTTTGCATATAAATAAAAGCTCATTTTCATAAGAAAGACCTCGCACTTGGACTCGCTTTGAAAAAGAGGCTGAAATGAACTCGCAAATGGCCTTTTACAGACAATTATATGGAAAATTTGAAAACGCTACCGTGCAATTTCAAGCAAAGGTTGTTCGCTAAAAACTAGGCAGTATAATCCTTCACCCTGTTCCTTGTGTTCGCAATTCATACATTTTTCTGAGCCGATTTTAACGAAAATTAATCTGGCATGGGATCCCCATACAAACACTGTAAGTTCTTTACGTTTTGCCTGCCCGTAAAGATGGCTGCTTAAACCGTGGTAAGGTCTATACCTGGCTCCCGGCAAAGGAATGCGATAATTTATTCCCATCTTGTCCAGGCGCGCCAGTTCTTTGTAACCCAGGGTGTTCGCGAACCTTCCCCAACTTGCCTCTTTCATTCGATTTCTCTGTAATTTATCCCTTTCATCCTCCCATTTGTCTCTGTGCCAGGCCCTCTCAGCCACGGCGAGCAGTCTTGGGAACATCATGGACTGGAACTGAGCGGGAGTCCTAATAGTCTCCGACCAGATTGCTCCAGCCATACCTGCGTGTTAAAGGAATACTGTCACGTATTGATGATCGCGCGCGTTTTTGGTTGACTTGTGGTATTTCCCGCCAAAAGCCCTAGAGACAATCAGACGTGGCTTGTTCTAACGTATTGTCTTCATATTTTAGGAAGAAAAGAAACATCACTGATATTTATATAGTCAGGTAATTCTGCAATATTTAGCCCTTCTTCTTTCGCTTCCATTTCGTCTTCAAGAAACTTTAGTTGATGTAAACAACATGCAATGGATGAGAGAATAAGAATAATTCTTCAATGAAAATATATTAAAGTTTCAGGAAACAACAAGTTTGCTGAAGTTAACGTTGTGTTTTCTCTGTCCTTCGTCCTGTTAATGGTCGAATACGCGGTATAGTTTTCTCAAGATATAGAAATATAGCTACGATGAGACGGAAAGCGATGTTGCATGATTTTCTCCCTTTTAGACCTACCTCCGTTGTGACCTCAAGCAATTGCCATTTTCACCCTTCTCGCCAATCATTAACGGTAGCAACACAAAGTAAAATAAATCACGAAATTTAACTGAAAACCCCCTGAATACTACGTACCGACAATATTTTCCAGTTTCTGTGGTAGCACGCAGCCTCCAACTGTGCTACAGTAGTCACCAGTCGGTGATCCATTGCCATCCGTCTCGAAGCTATCATAAATGTTTTCTGGCATGAAGCCAAAAGCTTTGCGGGTATCCGTGTATCGTGTGGCCCAGTAAGTCCCTCTTTCCTCGGGATCCGGTTCATAAGGGTGATCAAAGTACAGATGAGACGCCTGGGACATGACCACCTTAAGCAGAGAAACAGGTAAGCGCCGCAGCTCATATTATTATATAGACGTGAGTGTTTTACTGGGAAGTACACCACTCGTAAAATTCATACGAAACTTACATCCGGGACCGTAGTGGGGTATATTCCCCACTAGTGAGGATATCGATGACGTCATCTCCCGCCTTTAAGTGAATAAAACTTTTCAGCTTTTACTTAATGTGTTTTTGTCTATGTAATAAAAAGAAAATTACATGTTAGCTCGAAGATATAAATTTTATGTTCGAGTGGCGAGAACAATATTGCTGTCACTCGAACAAAACCTTCATACCTTCTCGCCACCGTGTAATATCCTCTATATATTACCAGGAGTATCTAATTCTTATTAGGGGGAATAAAACAAAAGTACTTGAATAAGCGCGTCGACACGTTTATTCAATTTCCTTCTTTTCATTCCCCCACCCCTCTCCCCCGAAACCTCCATATTAAGCTGATTATTAATATATAACCATATTGATGGTTGCACGTTACGTCATTGGCGCCATGTTGGTGCCCGAAAACAATAGATCCCTCATTAGCGCCTATTGTTAATACCACCAACATGGCGGCGACGACGCAACAAAGTTAATGTTATTAGTGTCTCCAGAGATTTTTGGTCACGTGTTTGCAATCCAAGAATATCGAAAGTGGTCTATTAGCCTATGCAAGAGAGGATCAGGTGACAGAACATATACCTATGCCCCCTGATAAATATTTTAAATCTACTTTAAGATTTCGCGCCACGCGTGGAGGCTATTCTTAACCTCCGCCCAATGACCTCGCGCTTCATATTTCACAAGACGGACCAATCAGAATCCGTTCTTTGGAAAACTAGTCTCATGACCTTGTACTAAAAATAGACTGAAAAAAATTATCAACGATAAGAGGGCCATGTATGGCTCTCTTGCCCTGAACACAACAGAGCTGCATCCCATACCGAGCTAATGATATTAGAGCTTGTAATTGGCTAAGAAAACAATGGACAAACAAACGTAAGAAAGAAACAATGGCCCTTAGCCTAAACACAATGGAGCATACGCAGTGTCATAATCCGATCCAATAAAATTAGAGAATGTAAAGACCTGCGTGGCAAATGAAAGAGACATAAATACCTTGTAGCCGGCATTAGCCAGCCTGTAGCCAAGATTCACATTATTTCCCCAGGCATAACCATACACCACATCATTCTTGAGCTCTCTTCTCACGATGGGCGATTGTGTGTTTTGCATCAATCCGTCTTCCCAAAGAGCAAGATTAATCCCATATTTCCCTGCAATTCTGGCCACGCGTTTGATAAAGAACGCCTTCCAGTCCGGATATCCTCGCTTCATCTTCATTGGTAAATTGTCACAAGCTGGAGACAGGTTCCATGCGCCCGCTGGGACCTCATCTCCTCCAAGATGAATAGTCTTGAGTGGTTGAATCTCCGCGTGCATAGCTCGCACTTGAAATACCAACTTATCCACGAAATCATAAGATGTTTCAACGCAAGGATTTACAGAATTATTGAAGAAGAATTGTCCTGATTGATACTGAGATTCGTCTTTTGGATCGTTTAGGTAGAATCTCAATCCGTTCTCGGTCTGCCCTTTATCATGGTATTTTCTGTATCGGTTCTCCATCGCTGTGATAGCCGCATGAGAATGCCCAGGCAAATCAAACTCTGGTATAATGTCCATGTGACGTTCTTTGGCGTGTCTCAGTATTTCGCGATAATCGTCCACGGAATAGAAACCACTACCTGATGAGTTTCTGAAAGGTCCTGATCCTAGCTGAGGCTCAAGACAATACTTTTCTTGCAGATCATGACACCGCTTGGATGCGATCTAGAGAAACAACTATGAAATAAGGGGCGAAGACCCGCGACGCCAGAAAGCAAGGACTCTTTAATAGAAAACGGAGACGCTTAAATATGCACGTAAAGGAGTAGTGGGAACTGCATATGATTAACATTTCACACATTGAAAGAAATGATTGTCAAGTGCGGTTTTAGAAATGAATTGAAGAAATGATCCTCACACTTTCTGGACAATTTAAGCAATTGTCTCATATATGCACTTGAAAAATTCGAGTGACTTCAACGGGATTCGAACCCACGACCTCTGCGATGCCGGTGCAGTGCACATATGAGATAATTGCTTAAATTGTCCAGAAAGTGTGAGGATCATTTCTTCAATTCATTTCACACATCATAACAACAACATCCAAGATTTAGAAAACAACAACAATTCACAAGTGTTGAAAGGATCTCCAAAACGCTGACATTAAACAGAAAAAAGATCGGCAGAAAAAAAGTCCTCAAGTAACTTTAAAAAAAAACCTGACAATTCACCATCGAGAGTATCCCGAATTCATGAAAAATGATATTTTTGCGGTCACAAAACTATAACTTGCCTTTTTGATAGAAATAAGAGAATTCAAACAAAATTAGTAAAAATACAAAAAAAGATAATTAGTACATTGCCCTAACGCCTTATTCCCCTCCCTCCCACCCTTTCGGCCCCTCCATCATCCCTATTACCCCACAAAAAGGACCTACCTCAGTAAGCTCATTTAATCCAGGAATCTCCAGCCTCCACCCTTCGTCATCTGCCATATGAAGATGCAGTTTGTTCATCTTGAACAATGTCATTCCATCAATGACGCGTATCACTTCAGCCTTTGGAAGAAAATTTCTTGCGACGTCTATGCTCAGTCCACGATACTCGTATCTCGGGGCGTCTTCCACTGTAACCCAAGGTACTTCCCGCTTGTTCATTATACTGAGAAGAGACTGGATCCCCCAGAACACACCTTTCGGAGTATTACCAATAATTGTTATGACTTTGTCCTGAGGGTAGACCCTCAAGTTATAAGCTTCGTCGTTCTCAGTGTTCCTATTTTCTATGCGAACGGTACCAATCTTGAGCTCGATTAACTCGTCGGGTTTCATTTCACGTTGAACGAGCTGAATGTCGAGTTTCGCTGCAAATTATTAATAAATAGCTATTACTAGTCAGGCTCAATTAGACTGATGCTCATAAAGGAAATTTATTTCCCAAAGGAAATAGATTGTTTTATGTGACAGCAACGTCTTGTTAATAATCTCCCAGCTTCCGGTAGGGGCATTCCTACCATCCGGGACTTAATTCGATAGGATCCCTTTTAAGGCATACAACTAAAACTTGTGTCCTCTCTCGCTTGCTTCCCCAAGCAAGCAAAGATCAATTTTCCCTCCCTCCCTCCCTACTTTCTGTCGTTTGTGTATGGCGGGTGTGCCCTCACCTTTGCTGGGATTCTCTCTTTTATATTGGGCTTTTCCCCTCCGTTTTACCGACGCAAGCTGTTAAATCACAGCTCATTGTGCCCGGTCAAACAGACATTTTGTAAATTTCCCCGCTCCCCGGGGCTATCGTGCTATTAAGTATTTATTTATTTAGCTTCGCCAAGCCATATACGCCTTTGGCAGGGTTACCGCAACAGCGTGAAGCCAATTACTGCGGGCCCGTACAAGGTCAGACCACAACACCGGGTACAGCTTGCTAATAATAAGTAGGCGGGTACAGCTTGCTAATAATAAGTAGGCGTTAAATCCAGGCTATTGCCGCGTCAAATACCTGCTATGTCCCGGGGATCGGATTCAATTCACTGATGCATAAACACTGGTGAACCTTGAGTACAAGTGGCATGGTTTATCAAGGAACAAATCAAAGGGTTGAACAGGTTGGCCTAAAGACCAACAGCTCACCTGCTAAATATCGACCTTCATTATCCAAACCACTTCGAGCAACGATGCCCCAGGTTTCACTACATAACTTGACGGTTTTTGACGGATGCAAGACCCTCAAAACCGCAGGCGTTGGTGTAATAAGATTCCCAGCCCTGCTAAGATCGGCAATGTTGTTCCTCTGAAACCGTTGCTCTGGGGTAAAAGGATCATATGTGTCTGCTGGAGAGCGTTTCCATTTGGCCGGTGTGTTAAATGGTCCAACAAACTTCAGACTTTCTCCTTTGGTGCTTTGGATTATTCTCGGTTCCAGGCCTCGTGCAGCTACGTACCAGTTGGGCATGACGTCTGTCTTAGACACGATTGCGTTTTGGGCGCTTAAATAAAATTTATAATCCTTTTCAGGAGGCAAGTCTGGAAAATGATCCGTGGTCCTCATAGAGTGAAGGTAGCCATTAATGTGTGTGATTTGCAACTCGTCCTTCGGATTCAGTCTATTTGGATAGTAGGTCCCTTGGTTGAATTTTCTCATAGAGCTGAAATAGATAGTCCATCCGCCAGACTTAATGACATTTTCGCCCTTATTAGTGAAACTCAAACGAATGAAGCATCCAGCAGCCATGTTGGATAACACGTCAAATCGTAAGTCCAGGTTGTTTGCAATGTCGTCTAAGAAAGATTGATCCATTGCTTTACAAACAGCTGCATGAAGAAGAGAGTCAAAACAAGCAGTTTTCATCCAGTTATAATCTGAACATAGGTTACATTATTTTTCCGCAGCAGGAAAACATTATTTAATTGAAAGATAGTAAAAGAGTGAATGACGTTCTTAGGGATTCTGTCATGTTCTGGACAAAGTTTTATACAATACTTGCTGAAAGTGACCAGTTTGCTGACATGAGACCCGGATTCCCTCTTTAGGTTGGGAAAGAGGCGCTTATTGACCCTTATTGCAGACTTCGTTTCTTGGCCCGCCATCTTGGATTTCTTAAGGTAGAGAACTGGAACCAAGTCTGAAGAGGCGAAAAAGGAGAAATCATGCCGAAAATCCTTAGATCACAACGACCAGATCCACATTTTCTGAGCCCGCAAGAATGAGCACCCCCAACAAACGGTAGGTACTTGGTGTATGGGAACATATTATGGCAGGTACTTAGTGTATGGGGACATATATTGTCCATCCCATGTACTGACAATAACCGCTGGTCAGTAATCTGGTTCTGATCGTTGATATGTAAAGGTCTTCCATTCAAACCCACCCTTTCGCTCTTCTTGGTAATGTCACAAGATGGCGGCGAGACATTTCACATTTGACCCCAAATACGCCGGCACTGTAGACTATTACCAGCAATATAACAGCAGATAGATTGTTGGCAATCTTGGAACATTACCTCAACTGCAAACCGTTTCGTCCATTCAAACTGATAATAGACTTATTTTAATAAAACTTAAATAATTTTAAATAATTTAAATAATTTTAATAAAACTTAAAAGTTTTGAGTACAAATCGTGTATTTTGCGTTTTCTCCTCGAAATTCTGCTTGAAATAGCAAAACTATGAATCATTTGGCCCATGACCGAGATAGTAAGAGGCACGGGTCCATCTCTGAAATGACGTGAACTTGAAAATTGCCTTTGGGCTCAGATGCACTTTAACGTCCGCAACAGGAAGCCTCTTTTTAAAGTCAAGTTCTTATCATTGACGTCTGCATCCTTCGAGGAAGAAACTTAGTAGGTCTTAGTACTTTGTGCAAAATGTCTGTAAGAGGTGGCCGTTGCCGTTTTTATTAACAAATTAAATTAAACGGTGAATAGAATCCACTTAGCTTCCATCGTTCTTGATTGTGATTCGCTAGTTGACATCAGATGAAACCCATTATAAAGTTATTAAAGTGATTTCAAAACCTGTCAAACAGTTTCTTCAATATCAAGTTGCTTGTCGGTATTGCAATGTGAACAACGCGCGCGTTAATGATAAGAACCCTCGTTCAGTGATGAGTATGAGCAGCAGCACTCAGTACTGAAGACAAATTGTCTGGAATATCAGCAGTCTTTTCCTTTCGGGTGTAAATCTATAATGGGCTAGCTAAAATTTGTTCATGGACCTGCCGCTGGTAAAGTGACCTGTTTCCTGCAGCGGGTGTGTGTATAAAACTAAAACATATTCTTCTCTTGTTTCCTGATTATAATTAAAGACACCCACACAATTACCTACTATGAATCGCACCAACGGAAGCCCAGAAATTCAATTAACTCCCCTTTCCAAAACGTCTAACACATTGTATTATTTTCTGAAAAGCTTACTAATGGTCAATGTAATCTAGAATATCTACACCTCGTCGAAATTTTTGTGCTTCCCCTGAACGATCACCATACTGATTTATATTAGACGACATCCTCTCGGGCGTTAGTGACCTCCAAAATTTTCATTTTCGGTGGTTCCACAGTTTTCTTTCCTTCGCATGCCTAGTGACGCAGCGCGGAAAAGCCCGTGTAGAGCGTCAGAAAAAACTTATTTGTCGCTACATTCCTGGATAATTATTTTCCCTGAATTTTAGATACGAGTCACGTAGCGCCTAGGGGCTCTTTTCATCCTGTCTAGATGAAAGGAGCCCCCAGACCTCCATAGGTCTAAAGTGGCTTTATAAGCGAGATAACCGCTTGTTCCGACAATGTTATACCAACTGAAACATACAGGGATTTTCCGCATTCTTCGCTGAAATAGAAAAATCTGGGTGCACAATGAATCCGTTTCAGAATGTTGTCTATCACATCGCCGAAATTTTCTTGCTATATAAGAGACATCTCAAGAATTGTCTTCCGTGAATAACTGAGTGTATAAAAAATAACTTAGCCGGAGATCTAACTGACAGCGATACCAACCTGTTAGTAACAGAAGGCATTTGATTGTTATTCCGGGGAAGATGTGACTTTTGATCGATGCCGTTCCCATCACGGCTCTTCCCTTACTGGTAAGTCCTGCCCTTTACTTTTACTTTATCTCTAGACCATTTAAAAAATGGTCTTTAAAAGCCGGATTTCATGATCAACAAAACAGTTTCTTTCAGTGACCATTAGCACTCGACCAACGGGCTTGGTCAGGTCGTCGCTGACCGCAGATGGTTGTAGTGGTCCCAACTTACCCGCTGACAAATGTCACGAACCGATTGCTTTGGCTTTTCACCGAGTGACTAAGTTTTCGAGTGGAATAGGCTCAGTTCCCATCTTGAAATGATCGAGCGAACTGTTTTCTTCTATCACGGTTCGAGTTCGACCTGCAAATATCGTCATAACATGACAGCCAAATTCAAAATAAACATGATTGACTATCAACAGGTCAATCACATAAGTCTTTCGCTTTCGTTGTAATGGTAACGTCGTAACGTTCTCTGTTTGTGCGGGCTAATTGCCTAGTATTTTATGTATCATCCAATCATTGTAATCGTTTTCCTATGTCTTTATTTTAAATTTTGAAATATGACCTCTTACTAACCGAGTTCGAGGGCCGTACCGCCCAGCGTTTTTTCCAGTTCAGTTTAAGGCCCGAGTCACTGTCGTGCCCAGAGTCCTCGGGCTTTTTGGTCAGCGGGTGGGCGCCCGGAGAGACTCTGAGAATTCAATTTTTTTTATAGGTCGCCTGCATAACAAGTCTACGAAGTCCGTGAGTAATTTGCGGGGCTAACCAAACCGGAAACACCGAACAAGACTTCTAAACACAGATGCACGATGGAATGGGGACTAACTAGTCGTTCTTGTAGCAAATCAATGAACATTCATCTCCAATAAAAAGCCAGTTTCTTTGATCGTGTGCAAGAATCAACTTTGCCTTTCTCGAAAACCTTCAACACGCCACTTTGAGTCATTTACGAGGCATTTCGCATTGACCTCAAGCATGCGCACTAAGACCGGAATACCAGGTTTTCTGGTAAAATGGAGTCCATTATCCCAGGGTCTCTCCGGGCGCCCACCCGCTGATCAAAAAGCCCGAGGACTCTGAGTACGACATTGGGCCCGAGGGTGAAGCACGATTATATATTTGTCAGTGAGGTCAGCGTGTCTTCCATATGTTAAGCAAACGTTTTTTGGTACGGTTTCTCGTTGGTTTGGAGTACAGGAAGTTTGCGCATGCTCATTTGGCAAATTATGATAAAATGACAAAAGAAACAACATGATCTCCTATTAAACTTTGAAAAAGCTGTCGTTTAAGACGTACACAGCACAGATCTACAGACGGTCTCTTCGAAGACAAACGTTCGTGGAACTCTAATGAAGAAAAAGCAATTTGACCGTTTCTGTCCTAAGACTACGATTTTGCTGTCATGATTGTCACAACCGGACTCCCTTTCGACACCTGGCCAATTTGCTTGGGAAACATAGCATGCTGCAGTAGCCACGTGCGGGAACGTTTTTTAATCGCTCGGCTTCACGCTTATAGACATGCAAATACGCTATTCCAACTGTCATGAGAAATTGTATCACAATTATGCACTTCATGTGAAGGGATAAAATGGACTTTCTGGCGCCATCTTGAATGGCTTTTCTAATTTTCAAATTGATATAATCGCAAACCTGTGTATAAGAGTGGCATTAAGTAGCTTAAAGGCAATTGCCTTAATTTTCAAAAAAAGTAAAGTGTAAAGAACCTATGCTTATACACGGTATTATTTAAAGCTTGTAGCTTGTGCGGCCGTGTATACAAAGAAAGGCTTCAAATAAGCGTAATAACAGTAACAAACCCAACTGGAAGCCGGGAGCCAGCAGTGGGCTATTTATAGCCTGCGAGTAGGCCCTCCGTTGGACTGGGGCTGGAGGTGGAATGAGGGCTCTCATTCAACCCCCAGCCCAGCCCCAGTCCCTCGGAGAGCCTGCTCTCAGGCTAGGCTATTTACAGTAAATAACGGACCGGTTGAAATCGGGACGACCGCTGGAGACAAGCGCTGAGCCACGTGGCCTCCCTATAGCAAGTGAGCCGATACCGGTTTTTAATAAATCGAGCTTACTTAGCGGGAAATCGCTTTTTAAATGCCCTGTTGGCGAAACGCAGCGTTCTAAGCTGTTTGAATCTCATTGGTCAATTATTGACAAGAAAGAAAAACGTTAAAACTTTTACTTTCTAGATATCTCAATGATGCCATGCATTCAGGAACTAATCGTTAAAAGTAAATCAGAGCAGGCGCAGTCATTATATCAGTTCGTAACAACATGAAAGAGATGGATAAAACGCGGATATATGCGTGCTTGTAATTGAGCCGGTATCCGCCGGAGTGATCTCTTTCCGTTTTACGGAAGGGCGTTTGCATCTATGTTTGAAAATTTTCTGTATGTGTACTTTAAATGTCTTCCCTGAAGTGCAAAATAGAAGGAAAAAACAACCTCAGCTTTTCACACAATGGCAAGGAAAAAGGTGAAAGCTAATCTCGTGACATTAAAGAAGAGTAGCCGGTATTATTGTGTATCTCAGGCTGTCCATGGTTGGACCTTTTCTTAATTTGAAATCTTTTTACTGAACTTCAAAATATCAGAAGGGGGAAACAATCACAACTTTTCACACATTGATAACAGAACATTGAAAGGTGCTGTCTTAATCACTAAGAGGAAATTTCGTCAGATTGAATGAGAAAAACATATTCCAGTGTTAATTGTCACTATATCATTCTATAATGAAGCACTAGTTTAGCCGGTCGTTTAACTAAACAGTTCCGTTGTCTTTAGCATGGATGACACGGCAGACCAACTGAATTTTCAAAAGAAGTGTAGTCCTGTTTCAGTGGCGCTATCAACAGAAGCTGTCACTTGCGGGTAGAATGCATACCGTGTGAAAAATCAATCCTGATCCGCCGCTTCACTAATTAATATAGAAATGCGTGGATGGCCTCTGAAGCTCAACGCTTTGGTACTAATTTTGCAGTAACACAACTTAG
>BLFK01000644.1:159173-171673 GCA_014634185.1 Astreopora myriophthalma | reverse complement strand
TCTTATTCGCATGACAAGTGTTTTTGAGAGTCTCGAGGGTTCTGACACCGGAACTCGGCCATGCTGACACCTTTCAATTCGTAGTTTGTGTTTTAAAGGAAGATAATTAAAACATCGGAGTTCTAAACTCGCCAATTTTTAGGTCGTATCGTGTTAATGTTTTCGCTTGTCAGTACCAAACTGTAATCGAATGTTGTGGCGCATTACGCTCATTTTGAGGCCGGTCTTTTTGGCTTTCAAAAGTCCGAATGATATTTATTTAGGGCCTTTAGTTCAGCTGCATTTGGATCAATAGAAAGAAAAGTCTCGATAATTACCGCGATCAAACTTTTTTTTTTCACATTTTATTTTGAGAATTCGGCCGGGGTGTTAAATAAACTGAACTAAAATGTATTGCATTCGGTAACAGTGCAAGCTTCAGAGTTTTAGAATTCTATCTTAATGTGCTGAAGCACGAATCAGTATAAATTGAACTGAAAACTGAAAACTTTTCATTTTCATGCATCTTGGTCGACCATTATAAAACAGACCTCTTTCGAAAGAACATTCGCTTTCATTAATTCGGAATTGAGAAACTTGCATTATACACCGTAGCTTGAATCAAAATATCATTTCCAAAAGACTTTCCTGTTCGAGAAAATGATTAAATATATTTGTGTCAGTTGTTAGACAGAAATAGGCACACGCATTCAAATGCTTTATGGGTCCATGTCAAGACCTCCGATCCGGCTCATGTGCCGAGAACATACTGACACAAACTGATATTCATCGGATATTAAAAGCACTTAATTCTAGAACAAGCGATCTGGAGAATGGCTAATGGTGGGGGCGAAACATGGCTCAAATTTAGGAAGTTTCTGCGATGGGTCTGAGATGATATTGCAGTACTAATGGCCAGAGCGAACGCTGTAGGACACACTGTCTCCAGAGGCGTGGCACGTTCTCTTGTGTAGTCGCATTGGCGCCAAACACCATAGAGCATTTAAAAAGGTTTGTTGATATGCAGACAAGCTCGACAAGGCACTTGAAAAACGGCTGACATTTCCGAGTAAAATGACAGCTCCTTGAGAGCGGCTTCGTTTGATCTTCTGCGGTGACGATCAGAGAGTGCCAAACATCTTTGAAACTGTCATGCTCCAGGCGTTAATGAGCAGTTAGGTAACACAGCCTTACACGACCCGTTCTCGTCCATGAATTAATTACATTGGAGGTTTTTAATTCGCTTCTAATTTACAGCAAGCTGCATTTTATTCGGTTTGATGGGTTATTAAGAGTCCTTTTCGCGTATTTATGCAAGAGCTGAACATGTAGCAATATCGTTCCTCCTGCCTGCAAATGCGCCATATATTTTCAGTTGTAATAAAACCCGTGACGTGCGGATGTTCCTGACATGTGTGGCGGCAAGAGTATTGTTTGTTTTCGATAACTATAGATTACCTGTCAAAGTCTGGAATGAGTTGTGGCTGTGAAAAACAAATTATCCAGTGCTATTGTTTATTTTGTGAAAGCTTTTCGCCACTTCACTGTATACCCCCACAATAAATATCTGCTATGTCAAAGCTACCCGCAAAAATCCATTGTCAAGGAGTTTTGGCACTTTTAATGGCATATTTGATGGAAAGGGGAGAGGGAGACAGATAACTACAATCTCATTTTTGTCAAAACAATTTTCATGCTTTCTTGTCTCTGGGTCGTGTGTTCCTTGTTAGTTGAAATTAGATCACATCTTTTAATAACTTCGCCAGAAAATCTTTCA
The DNA here is from genome assembly GCA_014634185.1 of Astreopora myriophthalma. Taxonomy (NCBI): domain Eukaryota; kingdom Metazoa; phylum Cnidaria; class Anthozoa; order Scleractinia; family Acroporidae; genus Astreopora; species Astreopora myriophthalma. Next base: position 169,917 of record BLFK01000644.1, on the reverse strand, counting down.
CTTCTTATCTCATAAAATCATCCGGTTTTATTTGAGGTAGGCACAAACACCCTTCTAGACATGTTTGTAAAAGCTATTGTGAACACTCACCACAGATGTCTTAGTTCTATTTTACGACCCAGCGAAATGTCTTCTTTTCAAAACTGCTGGAAAGCTAAACAAACACAGTCAGTGAGGCAAGTCTTAGCAAGAATGAAAATTAATTTGGCACGTATTTGTGAAGTCCACTCTTGTATCAAACACACTGGGAAATGTATTTCATTTTTTTCTTCGTTATTCTAAGCTTCTTAAGATCTGTTATCGCTTCTTATGATTGCTTTATTAGTTTCTGAATTAATTATGCAAATATACGCGATTGAGCCCGGGTGTATATCTTGTTTTAGGATGCAATATTGGAAAGGTTGCGTTTTGAAATGAGCTTTCCGCCGGCAGGGAAAAGTTTTTTTTATTAATAATTGTGTTTGGAGACTGAATTATTACATGTCGTGGCGGTCCTTCTCCCACACCTAATAGTTTCTAAATGTTCGGTGACGCTTTTGGCATTATTTGACATATCTGTCAGATGGTTAGACATGTCAACACATTATCGAATCTCGTTGATAATCCGTGAACGCCTGTGGCCCTGACTGATAGCACGATAAGATAACGCTAAATTGTGTCAGCGCTTCAAACAGTGCCGAATAGTAAACACAGCATTTCAGCCTCTTCACTGCACCCCTATTTAACGTCTGCGCGACGCCAAAGCTCGCAGTATCACTTAAGAACCCCACTGGAAGCACCTTATTTGCGACTCTTCTAAAGAAACAATGAAAGACAAAAGCGTGATGTTAAGCATACAACGAACACCGGGTTGGAAATTGACAAGTTTTATACAACTCACTTCAACACTTACATTCAAACAGCACGTGACAAGAATAATTGACGAAGATTGACTGACAGGCTTATTGCTTACGAACATCACATTGACACGCTAGGCGATCCACTACTTAATTAACTCCTGTGTTCTGATTGGTTGGCGAGCAAATCATCAATCAATATCTTATATAGCCAATTACTTTGATGTCCAAGGATGACAACTTTGTCAGCTTGATTATCCAATCAAGGAGTGAAATATCGCTAACGGCGATTTCTGATTGGAGGGCGGCAAATGTTCTCTAATCTAGCCAATTCATTTGCGACAGAAGAGCGCACTGGCTTTGTCTGAAGTCGGCTCTTTTCTTCTAAATCTACACCTTTCATTGTATAGTATTTAATATTTCACAAGGCCGACCGCACACACACAACCATCCAGATATGCCGACGCGAACGATCGCTCTCAAAGGAAAAGAATCTTCGGCTGATATATCTCGCTCTTCTCATCGAGTCCCTCTAGAAGCCCTACAAATGTTGACCCAGAGTGTGTCCAAATGCAATCAGGATTATATACAGCCACTTCCCTTCAAGGTACCGCCGCGCGTAATCTAGGCATTTTGAAATATTTCGCCCTGATGTAATAGTTGTCGAGTTTTACACGCCACGACAGCCCCTTTGTAAAATTATCTCCATTTTTCAGCTCATCGTCTGATTCAAGCCGTGTTATTATTATTTTTTCCTTACACAGGAAGATGAACAGAAAAAGTCTCCTCTAGCCCTCTTAGCCGCGACTTGCAGCAGTATCGGAAAGAACGAGCCGTCAAAGGAAACAGTTGGGTCCGAAGCAGATAACACATCTCAAGCTCTCAAGATAAGCGAAGACGAAAGAAGATCTTTTAAACCTTACAAACACACCGCCGGCGAGATGCAGAAAATGGACGACGTGAACGCCGAAAAAGCGGGATTTCGGGCCCCGAGTAGGGAGAATAACGCTTCCATTTCACCGGTCATGAACACCAAGGAGGAACGAGCGAAGAGTTCGGCGCTGTCGTATCCAGTCGCCGACGACGCTCATTGTGGCAGTCGTTCAAGTCCTCAAAGTAGGGTTTGCGGTATGTTTTTAGATCCCAGCCAGCAATCTTTCGGAGTTCATTCCCTTCATAAGGATTACGGGACCGGCTGCGTTCATCCCGCGTCCATTGTACCCTTCAAGGGCTCCATACAGCCGTATCCAATACCAACAGGCCAGGACACAGTTCCCTCTAGTCTCAAACCACACGTTATCTCGTCCTCTATGCCGCTAAATTTCCCGACAAGTTTTCCGCAATGTGGCTGTGGATTCTGCTCCCCTCATTCGGGAGAGACAGCTCCAGTCCTCGGTAACGTGGGAACATCTCGCCATTTACAACTTCACAATCCAGGTAGCACGCCCTATATGGACTATCTACAGAGAACTGTGTGTCGAGACGTTAACTGTACGAATTGTAAGCCGCAGTTTTCACCGTATGCATTCTCGAACTCTATACCTCAATGTGGGCCACACTGCACTCAATGCGACGGTGTCAAGTCTGAGCAAAGTTCGCAATCACCATTCTCGTGCTTCAATTACCCTCACAACATGGCCTTGTACAAACCAGGCGCAACGGACGAAACCTCGCCGTACGTTTGTAACTGGGTGGCGGGAAGCAAGCACTGTGGAAAATCTTTTACAACGTCCGAGGACTTATTTCAGCATTTGCGCACACATACGCAAACTGGAGGCCAGTCTAATTTCTCTTACGCGCAGACAACATGTAATATACATGGCTGTCCGTGCAAGTACAGGACAAGTCCGTTACAGTCAAGTATTCATTCAGCTAGATACCGACCGTATTATTACAAACCACCCGCCTTCCCCGTTCCGCCAACAGGTTGTTATTCCCCTTATCCACTACACGGCTACGACGCGCATAGAATTTTCAAATAATCTTCCGGGACGCAAAGATCTCTAGATCACAGGGACATTGGTCAGTAGTATCTTTAAGTGAAGACTTTTAAAGAGAGTGGGTAGAAAGGAAATGAACTGAGCGGAAACTGTTTTGGTAACTCTAGTGATGCTTAAACAAAGACAAAAACAGAACACTCGAAATCGCAGCCGTTGTACATTAAAATGAGAGGGCAAAGGTCCAAATAGGGATAAATTTTCGATGCGATCTTGTGTTCTAGCAACAAGAAATAATTTTATTGGTTTGCACAAGACGCAGAAGGGATTAAGCAATGGTAGTTTGGGTTGCAAATTTAGAGTTTGGAAGATAAAAAGGCATAAATAAATCATGTTATTTTAGGTAAAAAGCTGCCTGTTTTGTTTTGCTTGAGAAATGAGAGGTAGACTTATCAATATCAGAATCTTTCTTGCCTGCCGCTTTTCTTAGTTTCGAGTTCGTGATCGCTAAAGAGTCGAAGAAATATCGCGAACCTTATCTTTTGAATTGGAATGACCGCAAAAACCTCTTTTAAGAACATGCCAGATAAAATTCTCATCGTCAACGTGCCAATTTCGAGATAGCGGATTTTTTTTTCGCTGCGGGGCATTTACTGTAGACATAAAGTGGCGTACGGATGAGCTATTCAGCCTTTTTTGCTTTATTTCTGAACAGACCTTTTGAACATTTGATTGACAGCAATAAGTCGCTGTCATTAGCGACTGATCTATTCTTTCACTTTTCACTTGACAGTTTGACAGCTCAAAGGAAAGCGGTGACTTAAGAGATGATTTCATGAGTCTTGCCACATGTCCAAACAGTTTTCGCAAGGGAGCTCAATTTTCGGTTTGAGGGCGAAAACGGTGATTAACGTTTATTTATTTTTTTCTTTCATATCTTAGCCCACGTTTCATACAATATCAATTACCTGCTGTCAATCATTCTGTTGATTCATCGCTCGCCCGCTGCGAAAACCAATCTTGCCGTGTCGCAGCTATAGGAAATGAACTGTCAAATTTTGGAATCCTCGACTAAAAAAAATTAAATGAATATTTTCAAGTTGATCTATCTAAATGAGATAACATTAGCGACTGTAAATCATTCTTACTTAAAACAAGGCCGCTTGTGTCACTTGTCAAACAAAAATGACAAGGCCGGACAGAATTTGTCGGGTCAATGGGATATGCCGCCCAACATGAAAAATGAAAATTGCTTCTTTGAACGATTGAAATAAATGCCGACGAATCACAAAAGCCCGGCTAAAGTGTTATCGATGTTAAAAACACGATAGAATACATTGATAGCTATCAACCAAAGTGGACCATTGATATCGCTCAAGCATTGACCAACTCATTTCGTGTCTACTTAGTTTGCGCAGTACAGTGGCTGAGCCGGAAAATGCAAAAAATGCGTTCATAATAAAGTCAAATTGTTCGAATAGAGGGCATATTTTATGCGAGACAGTTTAGAAAGCTTTCGACAGCTGAACTCGGGGCTGTCAAGTTGTCTAATAGAGGGACGACGCTACAATAATAGTTATTGGTGTTATCAACCCAAAGTGACAGCTTGATTGACAGCGGCAAAATCTGCGGTTGTCGGAACTGTTTGATCTTGAGTAAGAGCTTTCAGCGAAGACAAGTATTAGGCTTCGCCAAAAAGTTGATTTGATATCGATGGACAGCTTCGGACGGACTCATAATGAATGAAAACAGAGCTAGAATTAATTGCGTTGGATACCTAGTGCTCTTCGTGTTAATTTTGTTAATTCTTTCAACCAAATGCAGGCTTTCCGCTGTCTTCTCTGTTTTTGTGTGCTCGTGACAGCATCCACCCACGCGAGGAACCGCCTAAAGGGTTACCAAGGAGTTCTAATGGTGACAAGATGATACATCGGGAAAAGCAAATTTATTTTAAAGGGTGATTTCAGCTGGTGTTGTTTGTTCTGATTGTTAATTTCAGCGCGACTTGTTTAGCAAAGATACAGAACATTCACTGTTAATGTGCAAATATCGTGGATCGTCCTATTATTGATTTCAAGAGTGCCAGATGACTTAAAAAGACTAAAATCTCCATTTTTTACACTGCCATTTCAATGGAATCAATTTACGGTAGTGGATGTAGTTTTACCTTCGTCAATGTTTGCCATGCGCATCTGCTAGCCTTCACTGACCAATTTTGGAGTTCCAGTTAGCGATAGCATTTGCTCCTAGCTCTTTTAAGCTCTTTTGTTTTGCGCGTTGTTTTCACACCCACTAGCCTTCCCAATAAATCAAATTTTACGCCTCTCTTTGTAGTCTTCTTTGTTCTCGCCAAGCATCCAAAGACAGTTCAATTTCACAAATATTAGAACGTCTCCGATGCTTTTCAAATTCGGTATTTGTTCAAAAACAATCAACCGACTCGATGAAAGCAAACTCGCCGTCTTTTACAGAGCGAACACGATCTAGTCCTCTTCCCAGCTCCATAAGAAAGGACAGTTGTCATCTTGTGATATTCGGTTTACAGCCCAGTAGCCACAGTTGATATTAATTGTTGGACTCGTATTGTGCTAGATACACGATACGGTACAAATTCAAGTCTTGACAGAATTAATTTGCACCTGCGTACCTTGTTTTAAAGGATATACAAGTATCTGAAACACTGTAGCTTTTTCACTGAAGTTCTCACGGCTAATTATCTACTGTATCACACCTTAAATCTTTAATATTCTAGAAAAAAGCATTCTTTAACGATCGCCAAATGCCACATTGAGGTTAAAAAAAAAACGAAAATAAAGAAAAATATATTATTTTAAAATATATTCCGGTGCTTCGTTCTATTTCAGCAAGAGTGGGCTTTGCTGTTCATACAATATTTTTGTATTCGAGACTGCGGCGAACAAAATATGTTTTTGGGTGATGAAAATTCGGAATGAGTTGAGTAGAGTTCAACAATAAAATCGTGAATAAAATAAAAGTGGTCTTTAACTGTATTTTTGGAGCTGCACTGCGCGATCACCTTGATAGAGCGGTGCCTCGGCGGAAGAGTTCTCTTCTTATGCAGTGTATGAAGTGTATTCTCGAGCAGAGTTATTTAATAAAACTCGAATGACATTACAACTAAGGAAAACAAAACCACACAAATGCACAATGAATTGTACACCGAAACGCGCAATTGGGATATTTGTATCAACTTTGCGTGTTCAGAACAGTCTCAGATGTTCTGTCTTGGTTCGGAAGTTAAGCGTGTGGTGCATTTCCTCTCTCTCTCTCTTCGTTCCTTTTCTCTGGTGACAAGCTGCTACAAGTGGACTGACAGTGATAAGGGAAGTTTGCAGACCGGCCGGCGACAGCATGAAAGACATAGGTTAACAAGGAGATTATTATCGAATTGATCAAACGTTGATAGGAGCGAGAGTGGGCAGATTTTATCCAGTGTTGATATGGCCCTTACCAAGTAATGCATTATGCGCGTGATATCCTGTCATTGGCACGGGTATCGCAGATTGTATCAAGACTCACTGGCACCAAACACAAGCTGAGGGCGCTCTGGCGCCTGACACCGCTGTTACAACGTTATTTTTATTGGTGGTGTTGACAACAATGTCGGACAAAACAACAGATGAACCACGCTTTCAAAGACTTTTGAACTGATGCTTTGATTTCGCCGTCTTTCGTTGGCAGCAACTGAAATTTGTATATGTCTAGGTGAATAAAGGTGTTGTGGGGCCCCCGGCATAAAGCAAGAGTTGAGGGCCGTTCGACGCGCGTTAATACAGTTCTTTGAAAACACCAATCGTGCTCTCGATGAGGACAGTACAGACCAGATCAAAGGATGTAAAAGAGGCAAATGGAATCAAATCAGATCAGATCTGGGGGGGTAGGGTGGGGAGCGTAAGGAAGGCAAGAGTGGTTACCAAGACACCACATGTGACGTGCGGTGCATATGGTGAATGCTGGGATCACATGGTTAGACAAACCATCATTTAATTTAATTGCTGTCATGCGGGTCCAATTGGCCATCGTGAAACTGGAAAATTTCATTTATTCTCTTGCTACGAATAGCTACATCAATTGGCGTACATCTGCTTTCCACCGCTTTTTCCACTCTCCACCGAACGTTGAACCATTCACGGCCCTCCACTTTCTCCACCGAGATGGTAGGGCTCATACAACAGGGCGAGCTTCTCATTGTTAGTGTGCTCTTTCACAGACCAGACACTAAGGAGTTGACCAAGGTTAATTACGTCCCTGTTGATTTTTTAACATCCCAACGAATCAAGTGTAAGGCCCTGTTTACAAGCTGTTTACCCTAGCAGGTAGGTCAAAGATAGCTCGGGTTTACAAGCAAAATTTCACAGGTAGGGTTACCCTACCACCCGGGACAACTTTGTGTGCTTGGTAACCGCCAGCATCATGATTGCAAACACAATGGAAACCGCTAAAAAGTTGTCCCGGGTAGGCGAGTTGTCCCTAGCAGAGCGTTTCCAAGGCAGCTAGGGTTACCCTGGCGCTAGGGTAACCCTAGCGCTCAGCTAGGGTTACCCTAGTGCTAGGGTAACCCTAGCTGCCTTGTAAACACGTCGATGAAAAAAAGAAGAAATGTGGGAGCGTTAGGGTAACCCTCCTGCTAGGGTAACCCTAGCACTAGGGTTACCCTACCTGCTTGTAAACAGGGCCTAAGACTTCAGTTTATCATCCTTACCCTAGAAGCGTCGGTGACACCGATGGTTCGTGCGTCGCTTTTTTGTTCTTATCACATTTCGACGTCATCTGTGATCCCCTATCGCATTATAAGAGAACGAATGAGCCCACGTGTTTCTTTAACTGCCCTTCCATCACCCACCCGGAAACAGAAAGTTTCCATCGCCCACACAGGAACAGAGAACAGAGAATTTCTTTTCCTGGGAGACGGTGGGTTCCTTTTCTTGGGAAAATTGTGCCTGTCATGCATGGTTTTATAGAAACAGCTTGAGCTATAGTGGCGCTACTGTCTGGAACAGCTTGCCCCTCAAAGCAAGACGAGAAGAGTCTCTTGGGCTTTTCAAAAATCTGATTAAAGACATATTTTAGTAAGCACGGCATTCATGGAAAGCAGCTTTAGAATAAATATAGTTTAATTGTATTGTATTGTAACCATTTTCAAATTTTATTATTTATAATTAGATTTTAGTATTGTTTGTAGTCTTAGGTGATGATTTTACCGTGCATATATAATATCTTATTATATGGCGGGCCCCGCGAGCGGGCAACATGAAGCGAATCCTGTGCTCTGATTGGCTACCCGAGCGGGCAAGATGGGCCGATCTTGCCCTCTCGGGACTGCCCGTTTCCCGCGCAAGAATAAAAAATTTTGTAGAGCGGACTTACAAAGTTCGTAACTTTTGACAATGTCGCAATGGAGTCAAAAAAGGCGGCAAAGACAGTCAGACAAAGAAAACATAGACGAGTTCGGGAAATACAAACATTAAAACAAAAAGTGATATGAAGGCATGAAAACAGTTTTGTGTTACGGAAAACGAGAAGAGAGAGGTATAGCCATATACTAATTCCGTTATTGACCAAGCTTGTTCGGTCAAGATGGCTGGATATTGGCCTCGGTCTTTTTTTTTTTAAGATTTTCGTCTCGGTCCATAAAAACACACACAAAAATAAAAAATCAAATAAATAAATAAATAAATAAATAAATAAGCTGCCCAATATCCAGCCATCTCGACCTCACCCTCAGTCAATAACGCATATATATCATATCACATCATATCATATCATATCATATCATAACAGCATTAACACGGTGAATCTCGAAACAGTATTTGCTACTGAAAGGTTCGTGGTAGCGGCCATCACCACGATTACATCCTTTAAATTATTGGGAAGTCACGTTTGTCCACCCTTCCAGAGTTGGGGAATTAGGAAATGAGGTTAAAAACATTTGTCGTAATTTGGACATGACATGAAGTAATCTGCACGTGATACAGGCCTATCTCTGTTTTGTGAAGTTTTCGCGCCAAAAATTTTCGCGCCCGCTTGCAAAGGCAGCGGCTTGCTCGGCGACTGCATGCGTGGCCTTCTTCCCGGTGAATTATGAATTCAGTCTTTCGTTGGTACGGAGGGACTCTTAACCATGTAAATAACCCAGAAAACAGACGAAAATTGCCCTTGATTGTTTATAAACAACTCTTTTCACCAAGAAGAACTCATGCCGAAATACGGCAGCAAAACTTATGGTCGAAATCGCGCCAGGGAGACAGCCATTTCTGCTGAATTTGACGAACTTCGGAAAAGCGAGAATTCTAACACGAACCCCACTTCCGAGAACAATTTCACAAGAAAGCTTGCAAGGAAGTCTCCATGGTCTCGAACCAGTCGAGTAGTTGAAAGCGGTGTTACTTTGGGAAAGGAAATTGCATTAGATGCGTCAAAGACACGAAAAAAGAGGAAGTTTGAGGCGATCGAGGAGAAAGACCCATTTGCTTTCGACGACGATTATGTGACAAACTTGAGTACGAAGAGAAATACGTTTCGAAGTAACGCAACGAAACAGCCGATAGCTAATCAGGCATTATCAACAGAATTGACAGATAAAAGCACCGATGATGAGGCATACAGCAGCTCTCAGGAGTTAAGCGAAACATCACAGGGAGGTGATAAAAAGGTTTACAAGAAAAAGCTTACTGCGGTACGTTCGATCGATTATTTGATGAACTTTTATTCAGTTCTTTATTTCCTGTTTGGTGAAATGTTAACAAAACTTTACTTATTGAAAACAGTGAAAAAACAAACAGTACTGCACCCCTTTCATTTGATCTTATGTGATTCAATTTGTGATCGCAGCTGAGATCTGCTTATACCAACGGTGACAAAATTGAATTACATGTTCTCGCATGTACCTTGCATATGATAATGAGCATTCGAGACAGGAACGTTGCCCTTCCCAGTGGATGCTCCGAAATTTCAGTGATGTCCTTGTCTTGCCCCACAGCTGTAAAGCATTTCATAAGGCATTCATTACAAAAAGCTTGGCAGGGTAATAATGAAAACCCTGTGTATCACAGGTGGATCTGTTATTTTATCAGTCACAATGAGGAATCTTTGCAAAAAGGTCAGAAATCAACTTTCAGGGTCAGTGCTCAACTGTAGTTAAACTGGTAAATTAAAGGTTCCAAAATTGAGATTTACCACCGGTAGACTAGGCTGGTCTGATTAGATAAAGTTTTGGAAAGATAACTAAAGGGAAAATAATGATCACGAAAGAAGAATCAAAGAGCTCTGAGATGCATCAGTGGAAGGTGAATGCTCTCGTAACAGTGCCAACACTGTAGTGATTTCTAAATCATATTAAATATTGATCAGCTCAAGTTTATAGATCACCTTGGAATGAAATAAATATTATTTTAGATAAGCTAAAGTTGCTTGCAGTTACCGGTAATGTAGAACTTAAGTTGTAAATCTGACCTATGTACTACAAGTACTTTCATCTATGATTTTCATTTCCATGTTTGCATTTCAGTCCCCTTTTAAGAGTTTTTTGAAGAATAATGACAAATCTTTGTCACCAAAGAAGGATAATTCATCAAGAAGACTCTCAGCTTTGGTAGGACATAAAAATATACCATTTAGAAGTTCTGTTGTACAATGCATTGTTCCAGTTAAGTTTTTGAGCCAGGGTGCCGACAGGGAACCTGAAAAGGTCAAGCAGTGGGTCTTGACTTTTCATGTCAGGTGTTCAGCTTTGTCGGGGTTTTGACCTGAGACCCGTCTCTTGTTTGGAACACTGACAATGGTTGGAACACTGACAATTGCCGGATTAGCCTTAGGCTAGTGGCAATTACTTTGATTAAAGATAAAGATAAAGTTACTGGTCTGTGTAGTTATTCTACATAAAATTAGTTCAGTGAGTCTAATGCTAATCCTTCGTCACTGTTACACTATGCAGTGTTTTACGCAACTTAC
>BLFK01000644.1:114326-138901 GCA_014634185.1 Astreopora myriophthalma | reverse complement strand
CCCTTCCCCCCAGTCCCCGTGGACAACACACTATTGGAAGTCAAATGACCCATATGACTCTTGTCCACCTGCAATACTCGCAAGATGAACTGCTGCACAGATGAGTCATGGTGTGTAAACCCACGTTAAAAGTGAGAGTTAAATCATGGAAAGGACCCTTTTGTTAGTACTAACATTGATACTAGTTAGCAATTTTCATGTCATGGTGAAAGCATTAATACCTCCAGCCAATGAGCCGAGATGCAGGTTCATATTCCTCAACATGACATTGACCATCGAGTTTGTTGATCGTTCTAGTCATAGCCTCTGCTCAAAACTTAGTAAAATGCCACTAGTTTCAAAGGTAAACATTCTTAAAACCAAACACACACCAAAAAAAAAACAAAGAAAAAAGAAAATGACCCGATTTAAGTGCCACTATGATGGAAAAAATCAGTTCTTGTTTTTCTTCATATTTCGAAAACACTTGTGTTGAATGCTCAGCAGGTGAAATTTTTTGAAGTAATTTCGAGAGGAAGACTGTTTATTTTAACTGCATGGTTTGGATTTAACGGTCCGCCATTACTTGGTGCGGTTCCGACCGATAAGCCCTCAGAGAGTTGGATCGAGGAGAAAGTGACGTCATTTAATCACTAGCTTGAAAATTGCGTGTGTGAATGCGGCTTAATTAGTATGCAGCACGGGAGTTTTTTGCTTTCAGATTGTCAAATCCGTTTTCTGCAAACTAATTAAGCCGCATTCACACACTCCATCTTTAAGCTAGTGAGTAAATGACGTCACTTTCTCCTCGATCCAGCTCCCTGAGGGCTTATCGGTGGGAACCGCTACAAGTAATGGCGGACCGTTAAATCAAAAAATTCCTGTCAAAATAAATAGTCTGCCTTTTGAAATAATTACATAAAATCTCTCATGCCGAGTATTCGGTACAAGTACTTTCGAAATGTGAAGAAAAACGAAAAGTGATTTTTAATCGTAGTGGCACTTTAAGCCAACTAGGGAATTGAATAATTCCCTTATGTATCAGAGTAAATAATAATTAATTAAGTAGTTCATAAATATTTTTGATAAAGTTATTGGATTCTTGCTGGGAGAGCACTGCATTTTGCCAAATAATGGTTCCAGTTACGACTTGAGCTTAACATTTATCTGCAGTTACACTATCCTGGTCTTATTCAGAATTTCTCTCAGTTGTCCAACTTTCCCCTCAGATATTACCATCATTAATTACCGTTTTACAGTGGCTTCTAGGATCTCAAAACCGACAAAAATTACCCTAAAACTTAGATGACGGCAGCACATGTACAATAGATGCATAATAAATTATTGGATAAAGAAGAAACCTGCTAGCTGCTTATGTTCAAGCTTATCACAATCGCACCGAAATGTGCCCAAGAGCGCGTCCCCTCGTACTCAGGGGGACGAGACAAACAATAGCAACTGTGCAGAAATTCAACAGCAAGTGTCAAATCAAACGGCAGATCAGAACGATATCTATTCTTCCAAAAGGGAACAATGCAGGTACTGTACAGGTGCGGAAACAGCAGCCACATCGTGCGCTAGACGTTCAATTCAGAGCTAAGAAGGCAAAACTAACGCATAAATTGTTACCTGACAGCCATTTAGTACCACGGAACATTCGGAGTTTTCCATGTCGGTTAACAACACAGAAGCTACGAGAAAATCGCCATCTTTCGCAGCCAGACTTATCACATCCGGAATGGATGCTCGGTCATTCGCTGTTCATGTGGAACCAGATTTTGGACGACGATGTCATGACGTCACCAGTAGCACTAACGTCTGGGGCTCAGGCTCTCTCTTTTTCTTCCCTTATCGTGAATAGACGGCGTGCGTTTCTCAAAAGACCCGAGAGATATATTTCAAGTGTTATTTTATCATTTTTTTTAGAAAATGCGCATGGGTAAATTCCGTGTACTTCAATGTGTACCCAAAAAGACTCCGTACCCATTTGGAAGACAAAATTACTACACTGACAGGATCAAAATTCTAGTAGAAGTGGAGCGGACCTGAGCTGCAAGTACGAAATGGATCTGTCACATATGGTCCAGGAGCCGACATTTCTCTCCCTCACTGCCTATCGGGGATAGATATCCGAAACTTGCAAGGGGCCTAAGCCGAAACTGGTATGCGATCCGCGGGCCGAAATCTGGGGAAGACTCGTCATGGGACAACGCCCAGAAGTACCACTTTTGGTTCTATTTTCTTTTAGGTATATATGGTGCGAATGCGCAATTTCCATATTGCCTGTACGTATCACTTGGGAGACACAATGGCTACAGTGAAAGAGTAGAAGGAGTCGGGTCAAGCGTAGAGAACGCTAGGCTTAAGTGCCGGCAGGCGGAAAGACCAGCAGTTGCGTCATTAGAGAAAGTCATTGCTAAGAACCAGTGCTAAATAACCAACCTCGTTCCCAGGACCTGTCCCTTGGCTTCTGGTCGGGGTGGGGTACCAGACGCCAAGGCTGGCCTGTTTGAACAGATTTTTAGTGAGTTTGACTGGTGAGCAGGGATCTCAGCAAATAGCACTAGAATTATATCTTTTAATCAAGAATTATCTCGCGGTTTATATTTAATCATGCGATAAGTTCAACGTTAACCATAAATTGGACATAAATTATCGCGAGATAAATTTGGGGGGCGTTTACATGCAAAATCTCGTTCCGGTACAAAAAAGAAATCTCATTCCACGTTTACATGAAACAACCCCGTACCAGTAGGTCAGCATTAGATAACATTGGGGTGAAGTAGTTTTCTGCGCCCGCAATGATGACAATCCATCCAAAACACCTAACCGTAACCCTAACCGCTGGTCACTGAATCTACCTCACGCGATGTTATTTTTAAAGCCTGGTTTTCACTAGCCACGCAAGCACAAGCGCAAGCATAAGCGCAAGCATAAGAGCTGTTATTTCACCGTGAAAACGGGCTCAACGCAAGCATAAGCACAAGCGCAGGGATCAAAAATTTTCCTTTTCCTTGTGCTTGCGCTTATGCGTTGCGTTCTCTGCTTGTGCTTGCGTTATGTTGGTTTTCACTTGATATGAATTTCTTATGCTTGCGCTTGTGCTTGCGTCGCTAGTGAAAACCAGGCTTAAATGCTAACCATACCGGTATGAATTTCATTCCGGTAGGAAATCAATGAAAAAACGCATGCGTTAGCCGATCCAGTCTACATTTCGTACTGGAATGAACAATCATACCGCGTTTACACGATACCGGTATGACTTTTCGTACCCGTGCGAGAATCTCGATCCGGTACATCTGCCGGGATGAACTCATACTGGGACGACTCATGCTGGTATGAGATTTTGTACCGGTATCGTGTAAACGAATGCAGAGCCTTAACGGAGAACCGGGATGAACTCGTACCGGAGTGACATACCGATGTCATGTAAACACCCCCTTCGGTTTCACAGCACGTGACGGTCATTTTAAGAACAGTATCTGCGACCCAAGAGAGGATATACGTCTTATAACAATGTCGTCTGGATTCAAATAGGTTCTGGTAAAATAATTTTTTGTGCATTACTTTCACGCCGTTGTGTCTGAAATAGAAGAAGGGATTGTGTCTTTGTGTGAAGTCAATTTACTCATGCCTGCGAGTGAAACAAGTGTCTGATGAGTGATTTATTAAAGCTTATTGCGTTTCCGCTCTTTTAAAACGTTGCAGGTTTGTAAATTTCTGGAAGGGAGGTGTGCGCAGGAAAGTGTTCTCTCCAGGCTTCGACAGCAAAAGGTGAGAAATTTGGTGATACAGTAGTATGATTATCCTGTACTGCACAGCTCACGCCAACAGACATAACCCAACAGTTGTCTGTTTCTCATCAGTTTACTAGTATTGGCTTTCGACAGCTTTAGGTTAGCGTTTGACCATATTGGCCTGTTGTAGTTATTTGCTCAATTTTTACTCTGGCATGCAGACACGGGCATTCGCTCGCACGATATATTGATAATTCGACTTACTTAATTCCACTGAGCCTTGCTACTGTATTTTGGACAAACAAATATTGTTCATTTGATACATCATGTAGATCGTGTGTTCATACGTTGTACTTTCAATATATCAATTACAATCGGATTATCTGATATCATTTAAAATTCCCTTGTAATCACTTAGGTTTTTCTTCATTGCTGCCGCAGTGAGTGAGCCTGAAGTGAACGAACGAAGCAGCTCTCTAATCGGGAAAAAGTCACATTGTAGGGGCCTTGAACACGGTTTTGCGAGACGCAACGATCTGTGGTAGCGGTAAGATCGGAAGCGGAAGGAATTGTGGCTATGCGCGAATGCAAGTATTAAGATGCGCGGTCTGCCCTCGTGCTTATTACAGAGATTTAGCTTCGCGTTTACGGCTAAGAGAAACGATGTGGCAAACTTGCTACCGAAAACGGTTCAAGGGTGGCGTGTGGAGCCTTAGCCTGTTGCGCGAGAGAGCGTGCACATGACACACGACGACACTCAAAGTATTGAGCCTTTTTACTGTTGCCAGTTTCACCCGTATTGAGTCAGCTGATCAATATATTTTATTCATTTTGAACTGTTCAACAAATGATTTTCTATGAGAAAAACTCTTCATGATTCCCGGTTGCGGGGAAAGTCTGATGCATGTGGGAGACAGTCGTTCTTGAAAACTGCGAGCGGGGGCTGTGGGAGAAAATATAAGTTCTGTGGCGATTCCAGTAAATGTGAAAAACAGGTCATTCAACTTAAATACCCCATCACAGTGACAATATATGATAGAGTTACACATTTAGCGAGAAAATAACAGCTGTCGAGGAGGGCGGGAAGGCAGGAAAGTGAGGCTTTAGTGTAAACGCCTCCCCCCTTCTACACGGTCTTTCTTTTAACGTAAAAAAGCATAAACATCAGTTACATTTGATGGTCGTAACTGTATGAAATCATTCATTTGTCTTCTTTTCATAAAGAAAATTTCACCCCGTATACCTAGAGGGAAAAGCCGCCAAAGGTAGACGGAAGAACTAAAAATGCACGCAAGGCATTTGTACGGGAGTTTGAAAAAGATCATCCGGGTAACTCGGCTCAAGTGATTCATATGGAAATTTTCCATCCCGGTTACTGGGATCTCAAAAACTGAAATCTCAGCAACCGAGCCAGCCCGCCCTGTCATATCAACACATCGAGATTTTTAAAAAGGATTTACAGTAGTGGAGAGGAGAGATATTGGAAATCGAAACAGCACCGGTAAAACGGGCTGACGTGAAGAGGCCTTGAGAAGTAACAGTGTTTAATCTGATTATCGGGGAATTATCTTCCATAGGTCTGCTTTGACGACATCTCGTGCTTGTCACATCTCTTAGAAATAAGAGAAATGACCATTAGCATTTAGAGATTCGCGTATAGTAACGAATCGTGCCAACTTGGTTAATTCTCCAACTGGTAAACATAAAGCATCACGTTCCAGTTAGGTTGTGAACAGCAAAAAACAGCAGAAGCCCACAGAAACGATTACGTGCAGGATATGCCCACTGAAATCCTGCGTTGCAACCAGTGTGTAAATATGTTGAAATTGGGTGGCTCCGCTATTGAACGTCAAGCGATAGTTTGCTGAGCGTGTCAGGGCCAGTTTTATGGTAGCACATGATGTAAGCGGTTACAATTCAATTTCAAAACTTAACTTAAACAAAGTTAATGAAAAACAAACACACGTGAAAGAACCCACACACACGTTCGTAACGAGTAGGCGATGTGATCGTCGTTTTGTGTGATATACCGAGACACCTGTTGCATTTCTAACTGCTTCTAAACCGCATTTTCAGTTTGATAAAAAGCCCCCGTGACATGCAGTTACTACCCGCTCTCAAGGGGAGTGGACAGTAAATTACTATTACAGATATTTTTGTACTTTGAATGAACTTTCACGTTTCATTTCGTTTTTCACGGTCTTATTTGCATTTTCTAATCCCAGTGGGGTTTCAAATGACAATACTTCTCAGTAATTTGCATGGGAAAAGCATTGACCTCAAGGGCCTTGTAGTTCAAGTGGCGTCAAAAGACGCCAACGTGAAAATCGTTCCAATGTTAGCCTTTAAAAGAAGTGCATAGGCTCTCCCGAGGACAGTATCACTCTAACACATGGTGAGTCACATTTGTAGACTTCAGACCTCGAGTTGTACCTTGAAAACGGTTCAGAGAGCATCTTGTGCTATTTGGATGCAATTATAGCATCGTGCACTTTCAAACTACAAACATCTTTTTTGAAGGCTGTTTTTTTACTTTAATATCACTCAGACGTCATTTCGAGCCGAACACTCCGTGCACAACAGATCTACACCACAACAAACTCAGGTGATTTCGAAACTACGTGTTGGACGGCGAGGTAGGGATGCCGATGTTAAATTTTAGAGTACTTTCTTTCAGTCAAGATCTATATGACGATGATTTAACTTTTGGTGTGTGAACGAAATTCGCATATCGCGTAACTCTAGCTAGAGCAGTTCATGTTGCCTACCGGAACTGTTTATAATGCCCCTTACAGAGAAACCGATCCGAGTTCTTTTGTCTTCTGGATAATCTTAGACGGATGATAGTGAAAGATTTTGTCTACTGAAGCGTCCATTATAATTGTCATTTTTTCGATTTTCTCTGGGTTCGTGCAGGTTAAGGTGTTCAGTTCCCCTATGTTTCACTTCGGCATGAGCAAGCTTTTGGTGTGGAAGAGTTGCAAGAAGTATTGTTATAGAAGGAATACTTCTTCGCAGAGTTGCACATTTTTGGTTGAGGTTTTCAATTTGTACGAGCTTTAATTTACTGTTCGAGAAAGGAAGTCAGGCTGCCAGAGACTAGCCCCGAGTAAATGGGCCATTTGATCCCGGACCAGCTAGTTTGGTCTGATCAGAAGTTCAAAAGCCGGCTGCGGCTGTTGCTCCAAAATACTCAATAACAGTTTTTTTTTTCTTTAACAAAGCAAACAATACCAGAGAAAGCAGAGAGCAATGTTGATATCATTATTATGTTGCAGAGTGTCGGTTTTATCTCCAAAGAAAAACGGACATCAGTCAAAAATTTTGGTTCAAAAGTTACCAGCACGTTGCCCAAATCTTATCATGCATTGTTTCGTCCTTGTTCCAAATCTCGCGCAGTCAAAACGCCAAAAAAGCTGTCGAGGAAACTGCACAGTCTGAAAGCCTTCAACGTAGGCCGCATAAGCTCATTCTGTGCATAGCGGCCTTATTCTGCTCTAGTAACTCTTTTGTCGCGTTGCACGGAGATTGTACACATGTGTACATTACCCTGCTAAGCGTAATGACATGTATAATAATAAAATGATACAGGTGTAATGCTTCTCCATTCAGTCAGACGTTTCTCAGCTCGCTTCGAGTTTTAGAACTCACTAGCCAGAGGACTGGACTGAGCTCAGTACGGAAGCTCGTAGTAAAGTCCATTTCAACCGATGACTCGTAGAACTTGTTACTTTCCCTGCTATGGAATATGAAGATGTGTCACTGGTCAGAAGATCGGTATTAATAGAGTCTTTGATTCCGCCTTAAATGGAAGCCACGGTCTGGGTCGTAAAGTTGTCAAAGGCTTTATGAGTCAAGAGCTGTGGGCGAGGAAATCTTTACTCTATGTACTTGATCATCAATAAAGAGCGTGCATTGCATTTCGTGCTTAGATAAAGTGAAAAGGCTAAGCTAGCTATGAATTATCCGTACTTTAATGCATAAACTGCTGGTATTCCCGTCAAACCTGTAGTAGTGGTCAGTCCGTAGACCTTTGAATCGAAGATCGGAAGGTCGCTGATTCGATCCGAAATGTGTTAGGGCTCGTGTTTGTGTTTATCTTATTGGACATAGTAGCAACGTGCCGGAAATGAAGGATGCGAGAGTAGGCGTCTTCAAAACTCATGAAGTGAGTTAAAAAAAAAAAGAGATGACATCCGATTACGCAACTGGTTACAAAGCCAGAGTTTTGTTAATTTAGTAGTTCAGATATTTTTATTTTTTTAATTGTTCTGTTTTCCTATATCGACCTGCAGCTCACAACAGAATTGTTTTTTATTTGCCATTACACGAATTTTATCACCTTTCGATCACAAGACCACTGAACATTTAAAAGGAACTCTTAATTTCCACGAGCGGCGTACGTTTGTTATAGTAACTCCTTTGCTTTCTTAATACACCTTATTCCAAAATGGCTGCCATTTTAAGATCCTTTTGTTTTTATTCAAATTAGCCCTCGATGCCTCTTTCTCAAGCTTAAAATTCAAAAGAATAATTTATCTTGAACGAGGCAACAAGGGCTAATTTGAATGAAAACAAAGGAATATTAAAATGGCGGCCATTTTGGAATAAGGTGTACGGAATAACGTAGACTTTGCATATGAAATAGGCACACGGTATGCTGTGCATACCTAACTTCAAGCAATTTTTTTGTTAACCATTTGCCTGGTGAATCACCGATGTTCGAATTCAGTTTAGCCTCATTTCCAAAACGAGTTCTGGTGTTGGGGTTCAAGCAGATGTTAATTAGTTGTTTGTATAACTATTTATAAACAGTTGTTTTTCATAAGGAAGGCCGAAACATTAACGCCGGAGACTCAAGGCAACTCAGAAATTACCTGTTGCAAGCACAGTTCCTCCTATTCGTCTTCATAGTGATTGATTGATGATCTGTTGTGCTTTCAATGGTTTCCTAACTGAAACAAGGACTTAAAACAAGCTCGGGCTTATTTTTCCCGACGTTGTTGGACTAAGACATGAAAATTCCGTGTCTTATTTCTCACTCCGGTGTTCCGCCTCATGTCGCGGCCACATGTCCCCGCCCCCGCCCGGTATTGCAAGTGTGAAGACCTTTGTGTTGTTATCCCAGATTAATGTAGGACGTTGTTATGTGGGTTGTTTCGGTTTCAAATTTGCTCACAAGTGCCTTTAACTAAAAGTTTCGGTTATTTTTCTCACACAGGTAAACCCATTGTGAATAAAAAAAGACAGGGACCAGCGAACCACTGAGGGAGAGAATAGCAAACTTAGAGCGAGACAAGATGTTGAGCAAAGAAAAGAAAAGCGAAGAGAAGGCACTTGGGAGCCTGCAGAACGATGCGAAGAACAATACAGCAGCGGTCATCCCTTCGGGAAAGGGCAAGGAGGTGGAAAAAATAGCGGAAAAACAGGCAGGACTTGAGGATGAGAACAAAGATCTCGTTCCTAAAGAAGAGGAAGCCACTCAGCGAGATGTAGAGGAGCTGACAGATGAATCGGCGGAGCAGCAGTTTGAGGGAGAAAACATACCAGTGTGTCTGACTCCGGACCCCAACAACTCATACAGCCAAAAATTGAACATGCTTGCTAAGAAACGAATATCCTCCCAGATACCGTCCTCTTACAAGGATGATAAAGACGAGATGGAGGAACTCACTGCAAAGCTAAAGGAATCCTCCGTCAAAATTGACCAGCTGGAAGCTGATTATGAATCAGCACTTCGTGAGAGAGATGAAATCCACGAGGAGCTGGAACTAGCCGAGCATAAGATAGCTGAGACGAGAGCTTTGCTGCATCAGACAGAAGATGTGAATATTCAAACGGAGGATAGAGTGGAAGCTTTGACAAGCGAATTGCGAAAATACAAAGCCAACATGAAAATAACGACGCAGGAGATTGAGCACTTTAAAGACGCTCTGGAAGAGGAGAGATTAAAAGTTGTAGAGTTGAACAAAGAACTTGCCAGAGCGCAGAGTCGAAGCGAGGAGGTCCAGAGGAAAGCAGAATTGGAGAGGAAAGAATCTATGGACAAGGATAAAACTATTGATGAGCTAAAAGTGTCGGTTGATGAGTACCAGATGAAAATGCAAGCCTTATATGGCGAAGTGAGCGCTCTTCAAGTGCTGATAGAGAAATCGGAGCAACAGAAAAAAGAGCTAAAACAACGAGCGGCGGCTGCTGAGAGGGAAGCACGTGATGCAACAGCGGATAATGAACAATTGGCGGAGGAAAACCAGAAATTGAATCTCGAAATTGAATCATTTTACAGAAGGCTGTCAGAATTGCAAACTTCTTACAACGAGTGCCAGAATGAACGGTCTGATTTTGAGTGTCTGGCAATGACGCTGCAACAGAAAGTCACCGAATTAAAAGCTGATATTGTAGAAGTCAAGAGCGCCCGGCAGAGGAAGCTGACTACATCTGCGGCTTTGCAGAACATGTCGGTCATCGAGCGGATTGCGCTTTGCCTTAGGTGCAAGTTTGTCGCTGCATTCCACGGTGTTTTTTCATTTTGAGCATGACAGAAATTGATACTTTAGTGGTAGTGGAACACAGATTCGCGAAACACTGATTCTGCAATCTAAATGAAAAACACAGTACTTAAATTACGTGTGGTAATCAAACAGCTGTTCGTCCGAGAATAGTAGTTCTGAGATAGGTGGGGTTCAGCGCGTTTCGGGGAGCAAGGACTGGGGAGAGAAGAGTCGCACTGGAGCAAATTTTAAAATTCCGCAGTTAAAATTGGCACTGAGCATTTTTGGAATCACCCGAAAAAAAGTTGCTTGCCCCAACGATATACTACGGCATCCTTTATGACGGTCGGGGAACTTATCCCCATTTTAAACGAGGCAATAACAATCAAGAAAGCTCATCTGCGATCCTCTCCCCAGTCCCCCTAGTTTGCCTCCTGACATTGTAAATAGCTTAACTCATTGCTTCCGAAACGTTTTCAGCGTTGAAGAAAATAGAAAACGTTTTGACGCTCGTTTTTCGCTAACTGTAAATCGAGAGATAAAAGGAAAGGAAACCTTAGAGTAAGAAAGCGAAAATAAAACTTAATATATACTAGTCCTTATAAGTCACAGCTATTGGCTCAAAATTGCGTGAAAATTTGTTACTAATTTTATAAATTGTTCACATGTTATCACGAATTTTACGACAGTGCATATGGAGTGTTTTAATACCGCATACACTGAATTTTTAACCTGCTAATAGAAAAGGAACAAAATTGCTAACTGATAAACGGCGTTTGCTACAGTCGCATGATCGACCACGCCAATAAGGCGAATCTTTTATTCTTGTATGTCCTATGTTTGCATAGAATCACCCGCATAATTAATGCGCGCGATAAAGTTCACGAAACTAATATATAAACTATATATTATACAGAGATTCTCTTTCATGAAGTTGTAGCTTACAATCGTGGTGAGACTTGAGTATTTTTGTACGAGAACGTGCATGCAACAGTTGTAAATCGAGATGTTTCAGGTTTGCTAATAAAAATCCTTTCCTAAGCTTGAGACTTGAGAGCCCGAAACTTTTACCAGCCAATCACTGGTTCCCAGGGTCCCTGATATCCCCGCCATTCCCAACCTCGTCCCCAGGGTCTTTCATCCCCATACCCCCAGAGTGCTACCAGTCATGATGCTAGCTAGTTCGACAGCTAGTTATGGGAGCTCGCGCGCACGTGCATTGTATTGTCATAATTCTTGCGTCATAAAGGGAGATTTCGTCGACATTACCAGCAAAGTTGTTTCAAAATGATTGTTTTGACGGCAAGAAATAACTCGTAATCCATTAATAGTGATTCACTCCTCAGGTCAGTAATTTTGGACGTGTAACCAGTGTACTTTGTTTACTGTTCACATAGAAAAAATATAGGTTCGCAATTCGTCCATAATGATTTTTTTGGCGCGCAATGGATCAACAACCTGGCGGAGGTTAAAGCTGCTTTTTGTTGACCAGTTTGGTAGCAGCTGGAAAATAAGGTACGAGAAAACTGCCATGTCTTTACATCACATCACAACACAACACAGTACGAGCGTCACCTCTCAGAATCGTGTGGCACTAACTTGCCTGCAGGCGCACTTCTTCTCTGTTAGTATGCATGCAAACGTCTCATATTTCGGCTTTCATTCGGGTTTTATATCCTGGCTATAGACTCATATCTATAGCCTCATGTGCCGTTGAACCTCAGAAAAGTAGATTTTCGTGGAGTTTAGCTAGGAAAATACAAGTCTTGTAAGTATGGAGCTTGCCACACAAGTCGACTTTGCGAGGGAATCACCAACACTCTTTCGTTACGTTTACTCTTTTATTGAGAAGAACTGATTACAACACAGCTTAAGTTTCAGGAACCGTTTTTTTCTTAAAATACTGTACAAATTTCAAGACATAACCAGAAGTGATAGTACACTTTGGGAACTAATCAGACTGAAACACAAGTGTTGACGACCGCCTTGTTGTCTCGCCTGAGCGAAACCTTCAATATATTAATGAAAGATCGCGTAATGTTCACTTATTACTTACACAGGAACTCAGGAAACCCCGTGCATTTTGATATGATCGAAGTCGCTTCCAATCTTTTAAAACAACGAATTCAACCACAACGTACTAAACATCCTAGCTAAGAACTACCATGACAACATCTTCATTTATTTTCTTCTAATTGCCTTACATTTATTTTCTTCTAATTGCCTTACACTAATAATTACTTCGAAACGATATTTAATAGTCTACGAATCTACATTCTCAAGCCCTTAATTGGCGTTTCGGACAGATACCTTGCGGCTGAATCCCACATACTTATATTCCAAAAATGTCATTAGGTTTTCGCAAAATACAAAACAACAGCTACTCTGGCATTCCCTCCGGTTATCATCAAGAACTTCTTTTCCACCAGGCTTTTGGTCTGAATGCGAGGAGAAAAGGCGTCCATTTCTTGTTCTTCATTTGTGCGGGTCGTTTCCTTTTCAAAAGTGCACCAGAAGGTCAGTTGCCTATTACTGTTCTTCTCCTGTTACTTCGTCTTCTTCGTTTGGTTCTTCAGGTGCTGCCTCCTCTGCTAGAAAAAAGAACCGCATTGCAAGGCGTGTATGTGGCTTCTGCCGTCAATACAGAAGGACTGATTTTGCTCTCAAGATTATGACAACTCGACTCCTTTTCGACAAAACTGACTAATTTGCATTGGAAAGATATCAAGGCAATTGCTATAAGAATTGAGCCTGTATTTCAAGCTGCACAGAAGTAACCATATGTACGCTTTGCTGGCCTATTTGCCTGCCACCATGGACTGACTGACTTACTTATGGTCTTGCACATATGATAACAAAGTTACCGTTTGCCTCTGGCTGTTCTTCAGTTGCCTCATTCTCAGTTGATTCGCCTTCTGCAGTCTCCTGGCCTCCCTCGTTCTCTTCACTGGCTGCAGCCTGTTCAGCCGGTTCCTCTTCATTCCCTTGGCCTGCATCACTTGCTGGCGCGTCTCCCTCGGCCCCCGCAGCAACCCCCCCATCTTCACCGCCCTTTTCCGCTTCATCTTCGCCGTCTTTCTCTGCACCTCCTTCAGCTTCGGTACTCGTTTCCCCTTCATTAATCTTCTCAATTTCTTCTGCTTTGCTGTCTTGGTCTTACAAGAAGAAATGATTAAACACTCTTAATTATCAACAAGTACTTAAACTTTTCCGGTACCATACCACATTTGTAGGTCCGTACTAAGTTTTCGTCATACCACAATATTAAGCTTCGGCTCACATTCAAGAGATACGCAATTAGCATTTCTTCTGTTAGTGGCAAGAGAGAAATTTAGATTTCGCACGTGCAGTCCGTGCCTTAGCATTCTACGCTATTTGCAAACGATCAAACATTTTCGTCCAACATCGTGCGAAAGCTGTGTTGGCCAGAGTGGCTAAACGATCAAACATTCGTTCGAAACACAAAATGACGGATGGAAATGTTTGATCTCGATCAAACACGGTGAAACAGGCGGCTAAGGGGTCAGACATTTTCATCCTACACGATGTTGGACGAAAAGTTTGATCGTTTGGCCGAGGCTTAACCAATCTTAATGAATAACCGCATATTTTATTTCATTTATTCGTTAGTTTGTTTGATTATTGGTGTCTATTTATTACTTTATTGCATTTTGCTGCTTCGGATGTTGCAATCCTATTCACAGGAAAAATAACGGACTGAGAAATGCGTTGCAGAATTCACTTTGGTTCCCAGGCTTGCACCCGATGAATTAATAACAGGTTCTACGAAAAAAGCGTACTTTTACAATTTACTTTCAAGTCGTCATCTCGATTATTTCCAAATCTCGTGAAATCTAATGGGGATGCGTGAAGGTCTTTGAGTAAACTGGAAGAACCGCGGTTTAAACGTTTTGGCTGTTTGAACAGACGACAAACGAATCACTTTTACACCCCGTTTGGTGCACTGTAAAGAGCGATTTGCTGTTTTGAAGTTGCATCTGCGCCACGAACATTTGTTAACATTGCTCGGTGCATGTTAGTAAATAAATGCACAATGTGATCCTGTCAAATTAAGAAGAACGTATGAACTGCATGGAGAGCAAACCATAACAGATATTGACCGCAATTTCTTCAAGGCACTAAAGAGAGTTTCCGAGCTTGAAAACTGGATGAAATTTTACGATTTCCAATCCATTATCCTACCATGGGATACCAAACACGGCAGTGCACTAAAGCAGTTATGAGAAACTAAAGAAGAATATCATTTTTTTGTTTCCATTGATAAGAACTAAAATAACTGCGCTAAAATAGCGTTTGAGGCCCTATCCGTCATCTTGGCGCCAGGGGACAGATAAGACAAAATAGCGTTAGAGTGCCTCTTTTCATTCTTCAGTACCTTCCTGTCCTTCACTCCTCTAATAGACTTTTCCCGCATTCTTCCCAGTCCCCCCACGGTAAGTAAGGAAACGAGGCTGGGGTGGGTAACATTCAAAATGGCGGGAGCAAACATTTTCGCGCCATTTCGCATTGCATCCACCCCAGACTCGTTTCATAACTTACCGTGGGGGACTGGGAGGAATGTGGAAAAGCTCTATTAATACAGCAATGCAAATAAAATGATACAACGAAATTTAATTGCATAAAATTCTCTGCCGACTTTCAAAATTTTCGTGTCACATTCATATTCTTATGCCAACGCTTCAGTAATCTCTCTTAAAATAGAAACAGCACATAAAGAGGGGAGCAGAGCAAACTACTTAAACACTAAAAAGACTTAGGCAATCAATTTCTTTTTATTGTCCATTTGACATAAAAAATTCTACATTCTCAATAACCAATAGAATAATGTTACATTCATAAACTTTTCATGGCTCTTTGCAGTCCTTTACAATTCTTCTGTCAAAATTGATTTTATAAGTTGATAATAATCTGCAAATGTATCATTTGTAAATCAATAAATAATATGTTTCAATGTAAATTTGCCACTATAATCTGATAATTGACAAGAAAATGTCTGTAACTTTAATACTGAATTATTTGTAATGTTGTTTAAGTAACAAACAATGTAAATTATACTTGGAAACTGATTATAAATTGTAAATTATGCTTTTAAGCTTTAACATCTTTCAACAAAATTTGATTATAACATTTTAATAAGGAAGTTATATTAATGGTGCTTCATGTAAGCTGAAAGACATGGAATTTATAACAAATGCAAAAATTAGCAGAGTTGAAATGTGTGATCAATCTGTTAAAATAAGATTAATGGTGTCATCTTGTTGATTCTTACAGGGGGCATGCATCTGAACTATTCAGCAGCTGCGAGTGCTTGTCTAGCTGAAGTTACAAAGGAAACAGACAACTCAGTAAGTCAAAAAAACAAACAAACAAACAAACAGACAAAGCCCTAAAATCATATTGCTCACTTTACCAATGTTAATATGTGCACAAAAGAGAAGCCAGCTTTAAGGATCAACCAAACTTAGTACAAATTCTAGCTTTAGCGCAGTACTTGTGGCGACAAAAGCCTGTTAGGCAAACAAAAGCTTCCAGCAAGAAAAAGAGAACAAAAATCCACCTATTCTGAGGATGATGTTATTCCAGAAGGTGATGCAGGCATACTTGCAAAAAAAATTCAAGAGATCAGGATGCCATAGGTTTAAGTCCTGTTAGTAGCATTTGGATTCTTTTCCACATATGCCTGCACCACTTTCTGGAAATTAGCTTCATTATCACTATTCACCAAGCTCAAATTTCACATCTTATTTCTTTCAATATCATTTTTTCTAACTGGATCAGCCATTTAAAAGCAGACACACAGAAAGGATGGTCAGCCAGTTTGGTCAAAGACCGTACCTTTAGCGTTCAGTTCCCTTCCTTCGATTGCTATTTGCCTTGGTGTGATTGGTAACCAATAGTAACGTTTATATGTTGACTGGAATATGCTTGGTTAAACATTTAATAACAGTTTTTTAAACACATTTTCATACAATTTTACTTACGAAGGAGCATGTCCTCGTTTTGAGGGCTAAGCAAATGCAGACATGCTAAAAGTAACCTTGCAAGGACTAGGGTTATGGCTAGTCGGTCACAGTAAATACAGTTAAGGCCAATTCATACCTTTTAATTGGAAGGATTCAAGTTATCATGCCATCTAAAAATGTGCAAGTGAATATACTTTAAATTTCCATGTTTCTTGAAAAATCATGAATATATTTATGCATTAGATGTGAAAAGAACTTACCTGCTTACCTATTAAAGAATTCTTGAATATTTTAATTTACACAAAATGAAATTTTGCTTGATATATACTTGAAGGTTAGCACCTGCTTTGGCTAAAAAGTATCACTCTGTCTCTAAGGGAAAGTCCACTCCCATGGATTAGTTGTATTGCAGTCATTTACTATATAACCTTTAGTCGTTTACTGTAATTAAATATGAATAACATTAAGTCATTTACTATATGAATAACCTAGGTATCTTGAACTTGGTTCTCTTGAACTCCCTAGCCAGCTATCTTCGAACAATTTGTAGTGTTTCCCTTAACTGAAATTAAACCTTAATTGAACACTAACTCAAACTGTGATATACTGGTAACACTATTAATCATGTTTATACTGCGCACATGCTTAAATTGGAGAAATATCCTGGGTTTTAGTAGCCACTCACAGCGTACTGATTATACTGCTTTCCACTGTTTTAGTAATATGCACTTAAAAGTATTATCAAGTTAAAAATATCCTATTTCATGCTGCAATTTACTCTTACCTTCATCTCCTTCCGCCACAGGTGCTAATGTACCTGTAACTTCAGGTGGCATTGGCCGTGGAGTTTGATCAATGACTACTTCCTCATTTGCAGCTTTCTCATAAGCCTCCTGCCGAGCTATGGCCTCCGCCTCCTCTCTCCGTTTCTGTTCTCTTAGAAGCTCTTCTGCTGCCTCGTTTTTCTCTACTTCAAGAGCCTTTTGTTCCTCCAATTTCTAGAAAGCATTTTTTATTGAAATTCTTTTGATGACTGATTTATTTTTCAAGTCACTTTCAGTAATGGTTACTAAACTAAAAACTCTTGTTTACTAGCACAAGCATAAGAGCAGGTGCAAACAAAACAGCAAGCATAAGCACATGTTTTGTTTGAAAACAAAACATACCCTATGTTCCTTACCCTATGTTTTGTTTTCAAACAAAACATAGGGTAAGAGCAACACAAGCTCTTATTTTTGTCCGGTTATAAAAGGGAGAACCTGGTGAATAATAATCATTCATCCCTGTGTACTGCGCTTGCGCTTGTGCTATGGTTCATTTTCACTCAAAATTAACATCTGACGTTTGCGCTTGGGTCACTAGTGAAAACCAGGCTTAAAGACCAAAAGACAGTGGTTGCTACAGATACTATTTTGCCATGAGAAACTTTTGGGCCACGTGAAATGCATATGTGGAGGGATCTTTGGAGTAAGTATTTCAGACTGAAATACCTAACCTTCCATCAGTCACATAGTGTGTGCACAGCTAGTGCCAGTCCCCAACCACACGATGCAACAAAAATGTACCTTTACACCAAAACACTGAGAATATTTCAGGAAGATTATAAAAAGGCCTTATGATAATAATAATAGTTTATGCAGAATAGAACTCCTGAATTACAGTGGTGGGTCATATATACCTTACTGGAAACGTACAGTTACAAAATTATTGAATCTCTCAGTGTGGCCTTTAACTTGCTCATAGCGCTGCTGACCTGAACGCAATTGATAGCCATGGTTAATAGTGTTCCGATTCATGAGAATATAGCTGAGAGGAGGTGTTGTCTTAGCCTTCGATGTAAATTTAGTGCAAATGGCATCACGGCGGTCAGCGAGGGAACCGAGCCCAGCACTGCAAAGGGCCGTGTTATAATTGGCATGCGGAAAAATAATGCGCATCGCCCTCCTCTGAACTGCTTCTAACGCATCGGAAAGATAGACAGGAAGGCCCGACCACACTGGTGCAGCATACTCAAGCACAGATCTAATAAGTGCACAGTAGATGCCCACCAGGTCACTGGGTTGTACTCCAGCCTTCTTAAGTGACCTTAGCGCATAAAGACGTTTGCTTGCTTTCTTCATGATATACTCAATATGCACGTTCCACGTAAGATCACTACTTTAGTGTACTCCTAAGATCTTGTAGGTTTCCACTCTCCTTACCAGGGAGCCATCAATGTCTAACATGCCTGGACTTGCCGGGAGGTACTGCATAAAGTTGATAACTAACTCCCTACATTTTTTAGGGTTAAGCCGCATGCCCTTACTGGACGCAAAGGACCTAATGTCATTTACAGTGAACTGCAAGTAGCTCATGCTACAGTGCAGAACCACTTCAACAACCGTGGTGTCATCTACATATTTTACGCGTATAGGCCATTGAGCTACCAGCCGGTTAACTAAAATCGAAAACAGTATAGGAGCGAGCTTTGTACCCTGGGGGATTCCCCCATTGGGGTACACAGGTGGAGATACCGAACTGCCTATTTTTACGCGCTGAGGTCTGTTAGAAAGAAAAGCACAGATCCATCTAATTAAACAGATGATGCCATAACTTGTTCGAAAAACAAGTTTTCATTAACTCTGTGAAACAGAGTTTGTATTAGAAGGTTTTAATACTGTTTTTGGTGCATGAAAGGGTATCAAACTGTGAGTTTTTGGACTTTTTCTGCTGTGGTCACATGACTCCCCAAATATGGTCATGATTCAAATCAGACGAAGAGAGGTACACACTTGGCCCAAAATGATAATTGCAACCTTGTTCCCAGGATGTCTCCTCTCCCCACACCCTGGAAGAGAGACTACAGGGGGCAGGAAGAGGAGAGACCCTAGGAACGAGGTTGTGATAATTGTAGGGTACAGGGGATGGTTAGCATTAAATAACATCAGGTGAGGTAGATTTGGTGAGTCAGGGCTGGTTTGTCATCATTGTGAGTGCAGAAAACTACTTCACCCCTTTGTTATCTAATGGTGACCAAAGGGGACGTGAGAAGTGACTATTTGAAGTCGTTTACGTTACGGTTTTATAGCTAAGGGAACACTTGAGAATATAGCTATTAGAATTAAAAATACAAGTTTTGTTTGTTGGATCTTATTTCTCTTATGGTTATTACTTTAAACTGGAAGCTTCTCAAAAGAAGGTGAAGGAAACTGACACTGCCCTTAAGAATAACGTAAGCTTTATAATTACACGTTTGCTTACCTTCTTCGCAAATTCTTCATTCTCGACGTACTTTCTCAGCCAATGCGCCAAATATTCGATAGGATCAACGGGTCTTTTCTCCGCTATTTCGGCCAAACCAGCAGCTAAAGCCTTTCCCACGTGTTTCTTGAGATATTCCGAATCCATTTATCGTACCTTCAGCAGTGAATAGTTTGCAAACTTCGGGTTGCACCGATGCCACTGTGAATTTTTGCTTTCCCTGTCACTCCGTATCCCTCCGTTTCTTGTACCCATGGCTACGGTGAAGCCGCCGAACTATTCATTGCATATTCAAAGTGGGTCATTCGGTTTATTGGCCAGTGGTCGATTGCGTCCTTCACGTACGTATTATCATAGCGTCGACGCACCAGACTGCAGGAGGCAAGAATGGGAAAAGACAAAGAAAATCGTACCAAAAACACTTCTTTGAGAGAAATACAAGTTAGACTAAGTCTTAACATTGACAGAAGCTTACAGGTATCTAAATATTATTGAACTCTAGAAAAATGCCGTAAAGTTTGTAGTAGAAATCCCTTGTGGGTGTGTATTTTAAATTTTCAATTCATACCACAGGCAGTCCAAGCGTACACTGCTTGAAGGAAAAAAAAACGACGAAATCGAAATGGCGCCAAAACCGGCAAGAAGATAAAAAGTGTCCATGAAAAAAGGTATATAGAACTAGACAAACGAATAGACTTCATATTGAAGAAAGTTTGGCTCTAATTTGTTCAAAATACGCATAAGTTTACGCTTGGGCTGTCTGTGTTCTTACTAGGCGGGCTTATAATTTGGTGGGGCTCATTCAAAATCTCCAAAGATCAGCAAACTTGTCAATTAATATATCTGTTTTGTATTTCTTCAGTCTTAACGGAAATATGCCAAGTGTGGAGGTTGAAATGAGCCACTTCAGCTGGGACTAAAGGACCATGAGCCTGCTTCCAGTTACAACATCTGGTGTAGTTGGAGAGGAAGGGACTTAACTGTTATGAGAGGGGGGCATAATAGAAGTGTGTGTTTGGGGGGGAATGGGTGGTGGGAGGAGCTTAATAGGGCTGCAGACTAAGTGTAGACCATTGTTTTCTCATTTTTGAAACAACGGGACTGTTGTTGTCACCTGGTTATTTGCATAGTCAAGACAGTGGTCTACAGTTCACAATGATCACTTTTAATTGCAGCATGTCCCTGAAAATATTGTTCCTAGGTCCATTTTTTGCATGACTGCCACTGTGCAAAGGTACACATGAGCAGCCTCCAGTGATTCCTCATGTGTACCATTCAAGTTAGTTTCAGAAGCAGGGTGTACACGGGGCCAATACCAAAGGATCTCTTGACATTTTATGCAGTCTACCTCTTGCTTTATTATTATACACTGCATATAATAACATTCCCCACCAATGCTTGAGAAAACATGCTCCATCACTACATCCATTGACACTTAAAGAAAGTTCAACAAGATGATGATGAAGATTCAGTGTTTAAGAACGACACTGGAAGGAAAAGCTTTCAGTGTTTTATTAGCTTCCAAACACACAGCTTGTAACTTTATACTGACTTACAAAATGTACATGTGACAACCTCGACTCCTGGGCATGTATTGGTCATTCAAAGACTGAATTTTGTTTGTAGGAAAAAATGTACAGCTTGCATTTGCAAAGTTCTGTACAACAATTCTAGGCCATTAAGGTACAAATTTAAAGTATTAAACATCATTAGAAATATACTGTGTACCCAAAGAATATGATGAGTAGAACCTTGGGCAACGACCAGGCTAATGTAGTTCTGAATTGGTTGCAGACTGAAAAACTAGTGAGCAGTGCAAAACCAAGCATATTACAGATTTATGGGCAAACAAGGGGTGCTTACGATTTACACAAACCAAGAATAAATATGAAATGATGCAGCCGGAATATTGTTCACAAACAAAAACAACCAGCATCATCGATGGACCATAATATGTGAAACTTTCCAAATGGACTGGTGCATACCATTTGACATGCCAGGCAGAATTTCTTACTGGCACTTCCATGTAAATGGTAAGGACCCAAATTCGAGCCAGAAAAGCAATAGTAGCCATACACAGGATCCCCTAGCTTTTTTTAGAAATCTGCTACTTTACACAAGCACTTGGAGTTTAAAGGTGAACCATGCATGCGTGCAGGATGCTCAGAAATTAAATTCCTGGTTATAACCCTGTAGGTTTTAGATGTACTTCACTGAGGATTTGTATTAAGTGGGCTTTGAACAACCTAGCACCGCAAAATGCAGGATTTTTGTGACGTATGAATTTGTGAACCTAGGCCTTGCCTTTGATTCAAGAAAACGGATGATTATGAACTGTATTACATACAATTAAATCTCATGTTTTTTAACAAACTGTGTTCCTTCGATACCCTCTGTGAGCCAAACTTTCCCCATAATCTCAAGGGAATGACTATAGCAGTAATATTGTCATTCGAGCCATACTGCAATGCACATGACGTCAGTTCACTGGCAGCATATTCGGCATCTGGACAAGTCTGTACAAGATCAGTTATTTCCTTATCAGACATGACACTAGACACACCATCAGTATGCAACACAATAAAACTGTCAGTTTCGTGGTCAAGGTTAATCTGTCGTATTTCAGGTGTTGCAATGACACCAAAAGGCTTTAAATGGAAGTCTCCAATTGAACGTGTCATGGCCAGCTTGCCATTGACCTTGTCACCAAAACTCCAGTCTATCCATCCATTGAGTGATTTTATTCTTTGCTCTTCCTCCTCTCTGGCAGGGTGGTGAGCATCCGTCAATGGCACTGGATCACCTAATCGACAAATCAATGCACCACTGTCTCCGACACTTGCCACAGCGAGTTCTTTACCATCACGTAGGAGGGCAACTGTAGCTGTTGTGCCACATTGTAGAACATGACCTCTTTGGTCTAGAAAAGAAACCCCCAAAAAATCACAGATCAGACCGAGAGATTGAAGGAATTGGTTCAAAACCTTTGTTCATGAGTTTTTGGTGCATATTTTTAGGACCTGGCCCAGTTCCACTCAATAAACAGCAGTGCAGTCCTGCAGCAAACTGCTATGTGGTGTATGGAAAAAATGGAGGCAATATGCAATGAAAAACAGGCCAACATTTTGCTTGTCCTTTGTTTTCATCCACTACCTTCATTTCTTGTTTATGAGCCTCAGAATTGGAGAGCAGCACTTCAGAGGAACTGTGTTGCTATTTTAAGAGATTGTCCATTGAGTTGATTTATAGCGAGCATAAAAGCAATGATAATGAAGCCCACGACCATAACATTGAGAATGCTCAAGAGGTATTAGAACTATCTTTATCATAAAATGCAACATTTGCATGTGTGATGCACATGTTCAGTGATGCATGAGTGAATGTAGATCTGTTGCTGTTTAAGTGTAAGAACAAAAGTCTGCATTTAACTGATCTGTTATGTAATAGTTGGGAGTACCTCATTATAGGCGATGCCCTTATCTTGTTGTTATTCAGTAGGAGGTAAATAAGTGGCACGGTGTTCTGTACTTTAGCTGTTTTGAAAGGGAATCAAGTACACTGTTGTGTACCTTGTATTTAAGTAGCATTTACGTGGACCCAGTTTCAAATTGACAAGGTTTCAATGGTTCGCCTTTTACACCACAGATAAAACCATACCTTAAAAAGGCTCCACTTTTGTCAGCATTTTCAAAACGACCCAGTCTCGCTGGCATTGTGCAAATTGAAGGCAAAACAGGGCAAGATTTCCGTACGGGTCCCTACTTTATTATGCATGCGTATTCTTAGCAACTCTATTCACACTCGTTCTTTTTGGGAGAGGGTCAGTAGAAATATGCATGTATAATTAATGTATTGAACTGTACGGAAATCTTTGCCAAAACTGCATCAAAAACGACGGGGTTGCAAATGAAACCATGTCCATGTAAACTCAGTCTTAATTATAAATTTAAGCAAAGTTTTACTATCTTTCAGAAATCCACTGCAATCCACTGGCACAAGCACTATTGTTTACTTTGGTTTTATCGTCCAACCAACATTCAATAATTACACTAGGCTAATGATGCTTTGCTAGGTCATGCCAGGTTGCAAAAAAACAAAGACAAGTATTGTGTCTCACGATTTAATCTCGAATTTTCCGACTAGGATTTATATGTTTGCATTTTTGTGTCAAGAAGCTATGGAAACATTTTGAACCCACAAATGACCAGCTTCCAACATCAGTGGCTTCATAGCTCAGTTGGTTAGAGCGTCACACCGGCATCGCGAGGTCACGGATTCAAACCGCATTGAAGTCCTGAATTTCTTCACGCTTCCCTATGCAATTGCTCAGATTGCGTTCATAACTGCGAGGATCATAGTTTCAGTTGATTTCATTATATTATTCATTTCAGATATCATTTCGTTCGTGGAAACTGTATTGGATATCCCTTACTGCCGGGCAGTAAGGGCCTTGCTGTCTGTTAGCTTAAACATTTATTAGTACGTGCCTCGAACCTCCAACTTTTGCATTGTCGAGTGCCCGACATGCAGCGTAAACTTTCAAGTACTGTGCATCAGTGAAAGGCATCCGACGAAAGATTTGTGAATATCAATTGTCAAAACATTTGTACATTCCAGGACACTAGTGCACGCGACGAGCGAAAACTCTTGTTTACATTGAGGGTTAAAAAAATGAGCCCAATAACGGATAAGCTAGAAGAGCATCAAAAAATTTTCGAAAATCGGAACTATGAACTATTTATACCAACTGACAACCAGACAGGAAAGAGAAACAGTAAGCTTCCAGTAAGCTGAAGCGATAACGATCACATGTCCCTTGTTCCGTGGTATCGAACCATTGATCGACTTGTTAATGGTAAGATTCTTACCTCTTTCAGTTATACGCAAACAACTTTCTTCTAAATCTCTATTGCACTTTGAAAATGCTTTGATTAGTACACTCTCCATGTTTTTATCGTATCTGTAAAACTGTTTCACGCATTCATGGAGATGTTCGCTCACGAAGTCCACAGCCGCCGACCCGCCATGACCGTCAAATACCGCGAAGTACTCCAAGTCTGCTTCGAGTTCCATGAGTTTGAAACTGTCCTCGTTGGCCTCTCGTAGTCCTATGCACGAGCTTTTGCCAACCTTATCCACTGAAA
>BLFK01000644.1:69326-111826 GCA_014634185.1 Astreopora myriophthalma | reverse complement strand
ATAAATAAAATAAATCTTATTATACTTTAGCCTCCATTTCGTGAGAGCGTTGAATCACATCCTGCAATATCGGGCATTTGCATATTGCGTTTCTGAAACCAAGCTAGGCTTTGTTCAGGAAGTGAGCCCGCAGCGGTAGGGGTGGAATCGAGCCTAATATACCCATCCCAGGGTGAGGCGGGGTGGGGGGGAGGAGGTGCCACCCACAGGAAATTGACTCGGAGAGCCTTCCCAGGATAGGGACTTTGACACAAACACATTGCCCCCATGGACACCATCACCAAGACCAAAAGAACCCAAAATTTGACAATCAGTAGGTGCCCGGGTGAGAGGTTTTTCATTCTCGCTTCCACAAAAATGTCAAATTCCGCTGGGTCAGCCCCCCCCCCTCCCCAGGGCTCAACGTTGATAGGTACGGTGCATAAAACCAACTTTCCCCCCGCAGGGCCTGCAGGGTGTCTCTTCTTTCCGTTCCCTTGAGTGCGCTAGAGAACGAGCAAGCAAGCCTCTCCCTCTTGCTTCTAGCTCGAGGGGAAAGGAAGACTGAGAAGCCTGGGAGATCCTGCAGGGAAAAGGGTTGTACGCCAACCTCGTTTCCAGGGCTTTTCTCCGCCCGCCCCTTCTAAGATCACTTTTATTTGTCAGCCAAGACAGTGCAGTGACACACAAGTTTGCACCTCACCATAACAGAATGATAAATTGTGAAGAGGTAGGTCTGTAACCTCTCTAAAGCATAAAACAGTAGACTACTTGTTACTGCTATTGTAAAGTATTAAAACCAACTCAGCAAACGGGGCTCCTTCCTCAAATGAACTTCCGTGGCAAGTGGCAGAAGAGCGTTGGTGAGGAGATCAAAAGACATTTAAAATTTAACGATCACTAGATAAACGCACGAGAAATTTTCAGCAATGAGCACTTACTTCTTTGACGATATCCAGTTAGATCGGTTTCGGTAAACACGGGTCAAACAGTTCAGATAGGCTAGAAACAGGTGAGCGAAACAGGTCAGCAAACCATAACGTTACATTCAGTTCTCCGTGAATAAACTCTTAGTTTTTCTAGCCTGAAAGTTGTCCCATTTTTCTATTGAATTTATACACAACTAAATGTCAATCAAAATCAATCAACGAAATGTCCAAGCGCATCGTATTAACGAAACAGTGTAAGCCCTTCTCCTCCACCCTATATATTAAACGTATATAT
This sequence comes from Astreopora myriophthalma, assembly GCA_014634185.1. NCBI lineage: Eukaryota > Metazoa > Cnidaria > Anthozoa > Scleractinia > Acroporidae > Astreopora > Astreopora myriophthalma. Next base: position 110,623 of record BLFK01000644.1, on the reverse strand, counting down.
TAAATATACTTATTATATGGCTAGCTCCGTGAGCGGGCAAGATGAACCAAATCGCGCGTTGTGATTGGCTACCCGAGCGCGCAAGATGGAGCTATCTTGCCCGCTCGGGACCACCCGCCGTGTCCCGCGCGAAAAAGTTCCCCGAAAGCTATATAATAAATCCTTTATTGACCAAGCTTTTTCGGTCAAGATGGCTGGATATTTGCCTCGTTCTTTTTTTGCGTTTTTATGGACCTCGACTTCGTCTCGGTCCATAAAAACGCAAGAAAAAAAAAAGAACTTGGCCAATATCCAGCCATCTTGACCTCACGCTTGGTCAATAACCCATATGTATTTAATATATACTATACATATATATTAAATCTACGTACAGCATAAAATCTTGCTCGCGCAGAAAGCTGTACTTGCGTGTGCAGTACTATCGCGTCAACCATCTGTTCGAAAAAAAACAAAAGAGAGAAAAGGACAGGCGTAAACTTTTAGCTCTTTTGTTGTGTCTTGTTTTGTTTTTTTACATCATCCGTAAGTTTCACAAGTTATTAAACTGAATTGAGGGTGAACAACGTCTTGCTTCCTCGCGGCGCAATTGCAATGCACCGGTTTTCCTTTCTAAAGCCTCCGACACACTTTTAAGATTTTTAAGATTTTTAATTTTTTTTAATTTTTTTAATTTCTGGGTCAAACCGTTTTACTGCAACACATACATGTATTTCGGAAATTAGACACTTTTTTTAATTCTTGGCGAGTCTTTTCCAGGAGCTTCCATTTTTCAAAGTAGTTTTGCGGTCTCCGATGGATTTATATTTTCGCGCCAGCTGACCCCCTCGGGCCATATGGGCCATTTTTACATCCGGTTCAAGATTGTATTGTTCGCAAGCTAACCAATGAAAAAAATTGAATTTCCTGTCTCCAGAGCCCTCCGTTTTTTCGTGCGAAGGCCCCGCCGGCTAAGAGAAGCGATGGACTCTGGGAACGAGAATGAGCGAATTGCAGAACGGTTCAACCAATAAGACCTTACGATTTTATCACATGACTGACCAAAAATGGCGGACAACAGGTGATTTTTATTTTGAGAGGCGCCTGGGAACAAAAGTAGAATGGAAATTCGCTGCGATCGGCGCACGAAATCGCCAGGTGTGCCCGTACCACGCAGCAATGAAATTCGCTGGCGATCAAAATCGCCTTGTGTGCCGCTGGATTAAGAGAAAATAGGGACCTTTAGATTGGAGTACGGATTTGGAGTACGAGTTTTCGGTTCTGAGCGTGCGCACTTGGAAGAATTTAAAACCCGTAACCCGGAGCGTACAACTCACGGCGTTTTCAGATATGTTTGGAAGTCTAGATCAGGGGGCCAAATAAAGTATTTATGATCAGAGAACAGGAACCTTTTAATTGCACAGCGTTAAGGGTTAAGGCTTCTTGAATGATTATTACAAAGGAGAGACACATAGCCTGCGAGCAGACGGACCATTTCGACAGTGCAACCGCTAGGATCACGCAAATACATTCATGCGCTCGCCTTCATTGGACAAGGACTGGGTCCAAAAACAGGTGGCTTGAAAAAATTGCCATCTGTGGGGTCTGTGGTATATCCTATTTTACTTTATTTTATCCCATTTTCCCCAAGAATATGCCCTGGTGTTGAATTGTTGTGGTTCTGGCATTCCTGGATTCCTCTGGGGTTAGGCGCGCTAATTAATTATTAATCAGTAAAAAGCGTTGTTCGTTTGAGTCTTTTGACAATGAGAGTGCGGCCCTCTTTTTAAAAGAACGCATTGTTAGTTTGGAGGTCCCGGGCTAAATAAAACTAAATGGTAATCTCACCGCAAGCAAAGAAAGCTTATAACTAATTCTTTAGGCTGACTTTCTCTGATCGATTATCCATATTGGGTTGTAAAGAAGACGACAAGCAAATTTGCTAACGAAAACGAGATCACAAAAAAGCTTAAATTTGTGATGTAACAATGGTATTTGACCATATCTTCAATGGCCAAACAGACTAATTAGCAACAATTGTTATGTTCGTATTGATTAGCCATATTTGGAAACTTTTTCTATTCGAGCGGGAAGCTTGCGCGTTGTGATTGGCTCCTGTTGTAAAGCTACATTCTGATTGGTGAGTTGACTTTCAAATTTGGTCGCTTACTTTTCGCGCTCTTCACTTGTCGTTTTGTTTGCGCGTCACAAATTTGCGAAGAGTCGAGATGGTAAGTTGTGTCGATTTTGCATCCGCTTCCATCCGCTTTCATCGGGATGATTTCGCTGTATTTTTAGGCGACGAAATAGCATCATTTCTTCAAGTATAGATTGAAGATATATATCAACCGATATCATTGCTTGCGTTTCGTATTTTTACGCTAAATATTTGGCTGTTTGACATGTAGGCAGGCGGAAAAGCTGGCAAAGATTCAAAGGCAAAGGCGAAAGCCGTTTCCCGTTCGGCCAGGGCAGGACTGCAGGTACGTTGATGTTCTCTTGGAACCGAAGTAAGAATTTAAAAGAGATTTTTTAGCCCTTTGCTCCATGTTGAAGCTATGGTTCTTTCCTTAGTTCCCGGTAGGTCGTATTCACAGACATTTGAAAAACCGAACAACAAGTCATGGTCGCGTTGGAGCTACAGCGGCTGTGTACAGCGCAGCAATTCTCGAGTATTTAACCGCTGAGGTAGGTAAACGGGATCCGTCTTTCTTTTAAATGTGAAACTTTACTTGCTCCAAAGCTGAAAACCTTGTGTGCGATGATAGAAGGTTCGGAAATATGCTGCCTTTCGGTGTGAATTTATTTTGGGGCGGTTGGTGAACGTTTGCGAGCACTGTATACAACCGACATTTACATTTTCTTCAATTCGACCACTTGAAACTATTCGACGCCATAGTATGTCGTGATTATCTTGCACTAAGTAATTCTGAAGATTTGATCGTAAATCCGTTATGAAAATTGCTAAATGAAAATCATAGCCGATTACGCTTATAACGAAACTTCCCGCCATATTTGAATTGTTCATTGTCGTTTTCCAGGCTTCATGCCATATACATGCTCCGTCCATAAATTTAAGACTGTTCTAAGATTTTTACTAGAAATATCAGCTTTACTTCGTTTGCCTGACGATTTGGGGGAAATTTTGGAAGTTTTCGGGCTTGACTTGTGTCACGAGTTGACTATTGTGTGAATTACGAAAACTTTGCACAAAGAAGCTCTGAAAGGGTTGTGTATTATTTAGGTTCTCGAGTTGGCTGGAAATGCTTCCAAAGATTTGAAAGTAAAGCGTATCACACCTCGCCATCTTCAACTTGCGATCAGAGGTGATGAGGAACTCGACTCGCTAATCAAAGCCACTATCGCCGGCGGTGGTAAGTTCAGTTCCTACTTTATTTACGTTATTAGATTCTAGCAATTTCGCAAAAAGCGAAATACAATAATTTGTATCAAGGGTGTTGTTCTGCCAGTGTTTTGTTTTGTGAGAATCATTGAATAGTTAGTTATGAAGGCAATTTCATTTCGCCAAGTGATTGCATCCTCACTCATCAAAATTGATGATGAAAAGGGTAATTTGTTCAGACCCAAATCAGGTAACCACATCAACATCCCATTGTTGGGGACAACCAACTTGGCCAGCATGATGTATTGTGTTAAAGTTTATAGAAAACGTCAGCACTGTTTAGTGACATGAACTGCGTATAGATCGTTTTCACATGACGTGATGGTGGCCAAATTTTTAATAGGGAGCTTAAGCAAGAATGACAACAATGGCTAGGACAACATCATCTAAAAGCATAATTTTGCGTTATAGTAATCACTTCGCCCTTATTTCAACTCGTTTCACATGTAAAACAATTACTAACTGTCCAGGAATAGATTTGGCATGAATGCCCTTAAAGTTAAGATGAAGAATGGAAAATTCTGTCTTGCAGTCACGTCCTGCAGAAAACTTCACATTTAGTCATTTCATGTCGTTAGGCTGAGAATGGCAAAGAAATGTACCAAAATGTAAAACACACATGCAGAGTGTGGGGATCTATTGTTTTTGCTCATTAAGCCCATTGTTTTGTGGTGTTCTCGATGTTGTTGACGTCGTCGTTGCTTAAGCTCCCTATTGGTGTACCTATTGTTTCAGTGAATCAACATGGCCACTGGTCATGTGCATGAAAATGATCTATTGGTGCTATTAGTGGGAATCCAGAGGGGGCAAACAGGCAAGATTTGAATGTAAAGTGAACATCAGAGTGATATTTGCCCCCTCTTACATGCACTGGGAACTTGCTAGTAGAGTGTTAATTGGCCTTTGTATGGTGAAGTTATGTAGAAGATCAGTGCAATGAAACCCTCTTCAACTGGAAAAAGGGATTTTGTTAAGAACCAGCTGCTGGCATGCTTCACTGGCTAAAAGAGCCGTTTTCACTGCCTGAAATTTCGCAAAAGCACAAACGTTTAGGGAATTCTTAAGGTTGACTGGCCAAAAGGACTGAATTGGTTTTACAGTGAGCTGGCTTAGTTTTCTTAGGGCACTTCCATTTGACAGAACTTGTCGGCCAGACCGCGCATTTGGAAGAGCTAACTCTACAATTGCTTCAAAATAACACACTTCGAGCATGACTTGTACTCCAAAAAGATTGTGATGAATTGTCATGCAACTGTTCCTTCAAATTGTTTCATTTTCTTTGCAAGCTGGCTGGTCTAGCCGGCCAGTTCTGACAAAAGGAAAGCGCCCTTAGTTACATCCCTGTAAGGAGGTTATGTTTCCCACTCAAAAATATAAATTCCCCACCCTGACGAATGCAGTAGTGAAATGTATAAACAATGTCACTAAATCAATCACTTGTTGTGACAAGAACATTGTCCCAGTGCTTTGTCACCTACTTTGTTACATTCCTGTCTTATGTTTCAACTGATGTTTAATTGGCCATTTGTGTGATGACATAATTAAATTGCACTGAAAGACTCCTATTGCTGGGCAAATTTTACCACTTGTCTTGTTGTTCCATTGAGAGTGGGAAAACCATTCTGAATAAGAACATGCTTGGACTCAGCATTCTGGTCTTGGTAGTAAAGTGACTACATCCAAATGGCCTAAATTGCCAACATTATTACAATAGCCTTTGATAGAGCGGTTTTCAAGTGACTGTCAAAAGTAATTAGGCAATTACGATTGCTGCGCTTTGTTATTGGCTTAAAAATTTCTTGCCAGTTTACTAACCAATGAGAAGGAAAACCAATTGTGACTTGCACGCGCGATTTTTCCCCGCGCTTAGAGCAAGTTACATGTAACTGCTACAAATTGTGATTGGCTCATTTCTCTGTTTGCACTTGCTGTGATTGGTCAGTTATTACTTTGGTATTGTTTTTACCTCACTCAATTAAAAACCGCTCTATGATTGCTAGTAAACTTGATGGTATTAAAAGGTCAGTTTCCTTAACTCTTTGTCTCATTAAATTACAGGTGTAATCCCTCACATCCACAAGAGTTTAATTGGCAAGAAAGGAGCCAATAAGCCCACATAAACTTAATTTTAAAAAAGTTCTTTTTACTTTATATACCCCTGTACAGTTTCATTAGAACTTCCAGAACATTTTGCTTACACACTCGTTGAAATGTAATGCTCCATCTTATGACATGTCACAGCTTTTTGCTAGTAAAAGAAAGTTATGTTCCTCTGTATTTATACATTAAATGTACAATTATTGTCTAATCATGTGTTTGAATAAATCAGTGATGTTAAGTTTTTAACTTCCAATCTGTTTGCCTTGAGGTGCCAACACTTGTCCCCTTCCTCTCTGCAGTATATGTACTGTATAAATCTTTGCATGGATGATTGATTGGTTCTCACTACGATTTTCAGTTCAGTGAGGCACAAGGGAAGTTTGGTGATAAAGTTTTGACATTCAGATTACCATGTGAATGGGAACCTGCTTAGTTGCGAAGGGTTACTTTTCATTCTGTGTTAACCAGCTGCTGCTTAGATGGCCAAAACCAAAAACACCTGAATGAAATTAACTTGTATTCCAATTTTGATTATATCCCTGCTGTTCAAAGCTTTGTTCCTTAACTGTCCGCTTTTCCTCAGGGTATCATATTCAAAATAATTTCTCCTTGAATGAGGCAAGAAGGGCTCATTTCAATTTAAAAAAACAAGGATATTGAGATGTCTCCAAATTAACCCCCTTGGTCCTCTATTCAGTGGTAGGTGTTTACTGCAAAAAAATGTTGATCCTGTCTTCCAATAACAATGCGTATGCTGTAACTCCCCACACCAAAGCATGAAGTAGTAATTGCTATGAACAGTATGTAGCACTAAAACTGCAAAAAACGTTTGGGAGGTAAAGGACAAGTGAACCGGCAGTCGTTTAACGTGCGAGAGGCGATTCGCTTCTTTCCCATCACACACCGGGCTCGTGGATGCACGCGACATGGGAACTGGGTTCGAATACTACACTTTGAGGTAGAACCCAGGGCCCAGTTGTTCAAAGCAGGGTTAGCACATTGGTTAGCACTAACCCTGGGTTAAGTCCGATGAAAACCTATGGGTTGCATGGTATTTATCCAGGTTTAACACTGTCCTTGCTTTTGAACAACTTGGCCTAGGGCTTGCCACGGTAGCGAATAGCGCCTGGGACCGGGGCACCTGGTGCCAACCCACATGTGTTTTGTCACCCCAAAATTCCGAGGGTTGCCTAGGTTTACGAAAAAAAAAAAGGCTTGCAGCTTGACCGCGCAAGCGAGTCTAATTTTTATGTGCTAGTCAAAATGGAATAGGTCATTCGCAAGTTTACGTCAACCACTTTCAAAGCGAGTGTAAGTACGAAATAAGAAGACTTCGCGCTTGGACTCGCCTTGAAGTGAACGCGGAAACAGCTTTAATACAAGATAACTTGCAAATATTTGCAAGATAGCATGCAAATACTTCAGTTTATGAATCAATCGTTCACGTTTGTCTGAATCATTGGAAGATAATAACGCTCTTGTCGGGTAGATTTATTCTTTTTGAAAAGCTTTTCGTGGTATAAATTAGCGCATCCTGTGTTTTTGTTTAAGTAATCGTACGCCAAAGAGCGATAGCGGCTTGTGGCAACGCATGTGCAGTAGAAATCTCGAAATTGTTTACACAAGTAATTAATCCTAGCTCTGTGAAACTTGGATGGTTAATTGTCGACGAGTTCGTATTATTTTGTCTCATATACTAAGGTAATATTGTCTGGCCTCCTATTGTCTGTATTGATATTAAATATTGAAGCCGACAAACTGACTTTGTTGTGTTTTCCTCTCCCTGTAAAAGCAACCTTTTTGGCTTAACTAAGGCTACGTCCACACTAAGCCGGATAAATTTGAAAACGCAACTTTTTTTATGCGGATAGGCCTTCCGTCCACACTAAAACGGTGTTTTCGGTGTCCGAAAACGGAACTTTTTGAAAACGCTCTCCAAAGTGGATAAATTTGAAAACGCTGGCTAAGTATGTTAGTGTGGACAGCGAAAACGGAACTTTTTAAAAACGCTGACGTCACAACAGGCATGTGACTCTGTCGCAATCCCTTTTCAAGAGACTCCATCCGTAAGGCCAGGGAAGGGTTTTTTGGACAGGGAAACAGTTTGAAAACGATTAATGTGGACGGAGAACATTTTATCCGTTTTCGCGGCAAAAGTTGCGTTTTCAAATTTATCCGGCTTAGTGTGGACGTAGCCTAAGAATACAGGGCCACTTATTTCCATATCATTGAATAACAAAAGCTCCCATTGTTGTGTCTCGTTCTACAAAAGCTTCTAACCAGTTTGCATGTGCTGGCCCTGTGTGGCCCTGTATTCTGTAGTTGCTCCACTTTTTTATTAGCTTACTCTTCTTCGGGGCAAATTGAAATTGTAAAAAAAAAACTTAGAAAGTTGTTTCAAATTCATTTCTCTGCACAATCAAAAATAAAGCAAAAACAGAGCAGAAAAAAGGCATCGTTGCCTTCAGCTGCGCGACATTTCCCTTAATTAATGAATTTTACAATGAAATTACTGGAATTGATATCGACAAAGTGCGCAAATATTCAACGATTACAGCATGTTGCTAAGTAGCGTTTAAGAAGCCGGCTGTCATATGATGAGAATTGAAAATACGATCAACACCGTTATGCCTTGCGAAATTGATTCGTCAAGACTAACGTAAGTTTAGACTTCGTGCGTTGGAAAATCAGTTGAAAACATCACGGTTTTTCGCGCACTTCTCCATCTTTTGTAAAGTTAAAGGAGATAAGGAATTTTTTTTCGGCTGATGTTAGTTCGATATTCTTACCACCTTTCAATGGGCACAATAGTCAATTGAAAACCGGAAGAAATTACAATATGCCATTCATAATTAACGTGAGCTCGTTCGTTGAGTTTGCAGCTATCTGGATAGCATTTTCTATGGAGATATTTACTACGAGAACGTTATGACGGCTAATACGACTTGCAGTCGAGCAGAACTGCTTGTGAAATGCCAAGCAGACTGCCTCGTGGCAGCAGAAGATCGAAAGTGGTACTATTTTTTCGGGACAAGTGTAGCGATATTTCTCGGTGGACTTTGCGTTATTTTGATCTCAAGGTTAATAAGGAAAGTTTGTGACTCTAAACGAACCAGACTAAAAAAGGATGGAAACAGGCGAGAGAGAGGCAGCCGCTTGCAACCACGAAGTATTTCAGAGAGAAGGGTTTACGTTCGGGTCAAGGAACAGGCCGCTACTCTGATAACGGCACAGACTTTCGAGGGACGCTGTCTGGTAAGTGGATCAGTGTAAGAGGTTTATCATAGCTTACCCCTGTCTTGAATAGAGCCAGGAAGCGAGCGGGCGATTCGTTTACGTTTTTGTATCGGAGTCAAGTCAATTAAAATTCTTACAAAGTAACCCTTAGAAAATAAGAATCGACATGGTGTCATTCAACAGACAGGGAACTTATCCTATAACGGTGGAATAACTCTTATTCGCCTCGCAAAATCGCACTATAAGCCGTCAGCACACATTAACAAATTTGACAATTCAGCTTGAGAACAATAATTATCATTATGTCTCAATATTCGATGGGACGTAGATAACAATGGAAAATTTCACGTTGGCTGGACGCAGTTTCTTATTCATTTCCGCTTCAGTGAAAACCCTTTCTACCGCTGAAAATTACCCCTTTTCGTCGAGTTTTTTTTAGTCTTTTGTCGCGTGCGTGAGTGTCTGTATAATCGCGACATGTGAGCCTGAATAACAGCAGGCGTTCACACAATCTTCAATCCTGCAAACAAACCTTTATTTCTCAGTCACCTTACCTGCTAGCAGAGGTCTCTCACGGCGAGGCAAAAATGAGCCCTCCTCTCATTTTTGCCTCGCCGTGAGAGACCTCTACTAGCAGGGAATCAGTCACCTAGGAAGACTTTCATTTTAATGAATAGGACAGGTGTCATTTCAACGAGAATATCATGATTCTAGCGATGAATACCGTCCGTCCCAGGGGCCTGTTTCTCAAACGTCCTGAAAACTTTTCGGGCATGAAATTTATTATTGTTTCTTAAAGGCGTTAATAATTCATATCTTTGATTACCCCCTCTGGACTCTCAGATTACTCTGTATGTTTCTATTTTGGAGTTCCTGTTTTCGGACAGGAAAAAGTTGTCATTTCTCTTGTGCAGGTGTGTGTGTGCCATAATTTGGCGACTATTATGTTTGTTTGCAAGTTGTTTCAAGTTGCTTTAGTAATAATATGCTCGCTCTTTGGAAAACATGTTAAAAGTTATTCTCTTTTTTTGTGGCATCTCCTTTTAAGAATGCCACACGAAAAGGCTGAGATGCTATTTATTGCAAAAAGTTTGGGATTCAAATTGTTGTCATTATTTGTCGTCTCTGTCACTATAGCAACCCAAAACACCATGATGTGGAGTTAATTTCACCACAGCTGCCATGGATTCACTGACTGTGTGACAGGCTTAGTATTTCTAGAACTGTAATTGAAACAACATCACAAAGTGTTTTCATTCTACATATGCACATATGCATGGGTAAATACATAGTTTATTGACTGAATTTTTGATCAAATGACCCTGAATTTTAATGTTTCTGTCTCCTTCCCGTATACAAAATTAGTCGTTACTCTCATCCTGTATTCAGAGTTACATATTCTCTGGTCATTGTATCATTTACCAGCAGGTAGTTCTTTAACATTCTGTGATGCGCATTACATCAGAATCTCTTGTTCACCTCACTTTCAACACGTAACCACATGCAGTGTTACATTCAGTGCAGATGACAAGAATTCCCATGTGAAATACAGGGAAGTTGTCACAGGCTTAAAAAGAATTTTTCAGAAGCGAGACTTGGTGGTGAAATTTGGAGGTCTGATGTTATCATGCATAAGGCCTATTTTGATGCCGGAGGGTGTAATTTGCAGGTTGCAGGTCGCAGGTTGCAGGTTTATACATTAGGGTTTACTTAAAATCCGGAATCTGGAATCTGGAATAACACTGGAATTGGGCCTAAAAACGTTTGTTGAGGCCTAATTAAACCTGCAACCTGCAAATTACACCCTCCGTTTTGATGCAGTTGTATAGCGCACCGTTTCAGACAAAAATACTTGTAGAATATCTAATACATCTAGCAAATACATACAACTTATTTTGGGAAATATACAACTTATGGAAAAAATATATTACTTATTGAGAAAAAGTACTACTTACTACAAAAATATACAACTTTTAATTTTGCGCAAATAAACACCTCTGTTTAAAAAGTAGGACTTATATGAAAATGTACCGAAATTCGGAATTGTAAAAATAATACTTCGCTTGCGATGTTTTGGTCAGCTCACTCTCGCAAAACCAGTATCCAGTAACAATACCTGAGATTGTCACAGATTCAGCTGACCAGAAAAAAAAAAACCATTACCGTTCACTGACAAACCAAATACCTGTCTGCCTGACCTGGTCAACCCCGTGAAAGACCACGAAATTTTGGTTATACATTCACAGCTTTCTTCAGCATTTGGACAGAAGAAACGCTAAACTGAATAGCTGGCGTATTTTCTAGCAAGCGAATAGCAGTGCCAAATATTCCGATCCAGTGTTTTGGTCGCCATATTGGACTGGTAAGATCGAGGAAAGCATGGACCGAGTAACGAAATAATAAAGCAGTGATGGGGTAGGGAAGGAGGGAATGGTATTTTTCTCTCCCGTCCCCGTCCCCCTTCACAAGGTTGTGTTTTTTCCCTCACTGCCACCTCGCTACTCGCTCCATGCTTTCTTCGATTTTAGCAATTGAACATGGCAACCAAAACACTCGATGGGAGTACTACTGAAACAGGTAGACTGTTTTTCCAAGACGCGTGTAACAGTTGATTTTACCCCCAGACATCAATGATATAAATCACATGCTGATCTGCTTTTCAAACCCAATAAGGTGAACGCATGTGCTCACATTCCTAAGTGTGTGAACTAGTGACAAACGTGAATATTTTGGGTTGCATCTCTGGGGAAGAAATGTTATAGAAAACCATCAGCTGTACCATGTTCCCAACAAGAAACTAAACAAGCAACAGAATATTCAGAGGCTTGTAGCCATTTGACCCAAAATATTCACATTTGCCGCTGGTTCTCACACTCAGGAATGTGAGCACGTGTGTTCACCTTATTGCGTTTGAAAAGCAGAGCACGTGATTTATATCGTTGATGTCTGGGGGTAAAATCAACTGTTACGCACGTCGCAGAAAAAAAACAGTCTTCCTGTTTTGGTAGTATTCAGCAGTCGCTCGCGACCTCGCTCGCCAGAAAATGCGCCTGCAATGCAGGGGGTTTTGGTTTTATTTCCAATGTGATAAATTTACTGCCGTCTGATTGGTCATAAAGTTTGACCTTGATTGACCTTTTTCCCTCGGGCTCTCGCTGGGTTAGACAAGGGTTCAACTGCTGGCCTTAATTGGCAAAAGATTCTGTGGTTTACATTTGCGCTCTTTGCAATAGTACATTGCGGATTATATACCTATACATCTATGGACAGTATGGCTCCATATTTCTTAGCTGCATTGTGTTTTGCCTGTGTTGTTTTTAATAACCGTCTATCTCTTCGCAAAACGGGATTGGCTGAAAACGGGCAGCTAGAAATTGACGATCAACTGCTCGTTCATCAGACTAGACTGTTAAGCTTGTTTTCAGGCTGTTTAATTGTCTGTTGCTTTCCTGTGGTGCATTTAATTCTCAATTAATCAATCAAGTGCACACTGGCAACCTATAGTTATCCAACTGTTCATTTATCATTAAAATGATGCTGATTGAAATTAAAGGTATCAATAACCATTTACTATGAAGGGCTTACTTAAGGCAAGGTCATAAACTTATCTGACACCTACAAATGAAAGTCAATCTACCATTTCCTTCTGTTTTCACGCATTCTGTTTTCACAGAGCACTGTTCATCTCATGGCTTATTTCAACGAAAACATTACAAAAAAATTAAGAATCATGTGGTAAATTAATCAGTTGATGAAATGAATATTTTCGTAAACAACACATTGGAATTAGCATGTCCAAAGTTTAATATTTACAGTGGAAGTGGAACATGAATGTAAGGCAACAGTCTGCTCCTGCTTTGATTGATCCTAGGAGACAATTTGTAATTGTGTGTGTTCATTGTTGCAGTGCGTGGCATGCACATGCATGTACATACAACAAGTCATTGTAAATGAATTTTGCTGATTTGTTTTCAGGTTGTGTTTCATTTTCTTCTAAGTGGACTGTACATTATATTGTTTATGGTTGAATCAAGCTTGTAAGTATTTTAGATAGAAATACACAAAGAATGTTATTTTAGACTTTAGGAGTCTCGCGATCATTATTGGAACATTAGTTCTGTGAGATCTCTCCTGCCAAATTGTCTTTGGCGAAGTTTATAAATAAAATAATAAATAAATAAATAAATTTGAAAAAAAGTCATGTCATTCTTGCCTACTTTTCTCATATCATATGAAGTTGACCAATGTGCCTTGGTGTAGAATTGATAAATACAAATGAACTGAAACGAAATGGCTGAGTGGTACCTATGAGTATTAGCAACAACGAGACCTTGGTAGCCCACAATTATCTGAGGTACTCAAGCTAAGGGAGAGCTAGTAGTTCTTGAAACTAGGATAGATTGAACTCTCTGTCTCTGTCTCTGTCTTTCTGTCTCTTCTGTCTCTGTCTCTTTCTGTCTCTGTCTGTCTGTCTGTCTGTCTGTCTGTCTGTCTGTCTGTCTCTCTCTCTCTCTCTCTCTCTCTATAATAAGCTCAAAAATAACTACCTTCAAGCATTAAAGAAGATCAAATACTATAAGTACAAGAATGAAACAAACTATGAGTGAAAAATGGGGACAGAAAGCTGAATTGAAAACAAGTGAACAGCGAACAAACAAGCAAACAAAACAAAACCATAGCATGATAATGAAAGAAATGAGATGTTGAAAATCCGGGTTATCCTCACAGGAGTTGAAGTTTTTGACTCCTCTTTAAGGGACTCAGACTTTTTCCAAGTAAGCCTGCATCAGGTTCCCGAAAAAAAAAAAACATCATTCTCACTATTTACTTGGTTCAACACTCAACATCTCATTTCTTTCAACCACATTAGGTGTTGACATTCAAATCTTTGGAAGCATTATGCAGAAGGTGTGTCCCATGTGAACCTTTATAGTTAATATGACCTAGCTCCCACGAGTCTGCTGTCAGTAGTTCGAATTCAGTGAGCTTCCGAACTAGTATATGGAAGGCCATTGGTTTGCCTCCTGTGAGGAGAATATGGATTTTATTTTCCCAAGTATAAAACCTGTGTTGTGCTGGCCACTGCTTTTGCTAAATGATTGTTTTAATATTTGATTTTAGTCCTGTTGAACGTTGCTTGGATTTAGCAGAGCAGAGATTATGGCTATTTGACATTGCTTTTAACCTGTTTTTCTTGTTTTACTTCTTACTTCGGGTAAGTATTGATTGTAATGGCTGTAGATAATCTCATTGATACATGTATCTGTTGTTCTCTTGAAAAGTAGTTGTCCTATCTCTTCTCATTTTTTCTCTATAGAAGTTTAATTATATGTACATAAATGTTGCCAGTAAAAATGATTTGAACCTATTTTCATTTGAAATTTCCTTTGTCTGGTATTGATTATCATACATTAGACAAAGAAATTACAAACTATTAACTAAGTTAAAATAATTTTACCTATGACTAATTTTTTATGACTAATTTTTGAGTCTGTAAACTACACTTTACACTTATCTTAATTAGTACATTTTGCAGTTTGCATACCATTTAAAGCTTCTGTATGAAGGAGGCTGCTATATGTTACAATTAAAAGATAAATAGCTATAGAACATTTCCATAAAGCCTGACAACCTTCATGTTTCAAATTCTGTAACTTTTACATTATTGTACACTCCACAATGTTATTATTTTTTGAAAGGTTCAACTGTAATATACAATCATATGTTGACAAAATGAAAGTGTGTCTTTTTTATAAATAATAACAGGCTGTTTGCTTCACCACTAGTGTAGCTTAGTTAACAGGTGGGTCTAAAACACAGGTCACAGGTCACAGGTCAGGTCATTGTTTTACTAATAGTGGAACAACCCTAACCCCTTCCTAATGCTAACCTTAGGCCAAAATACTAGTAAGACAATGTTTAGGCCTAAGGTTAGTATTAGTAAAGGTTAAGGGTTGTTTCAGTATTGGTGAAAACAATAACCAGAGACCTGACCTGTGACCTGTGACGTGTGTTTTAGACCCACCACTTAGTTAACTATAATTGTTAAACGTGATGTATGACTGTTTGATTATTAGTTTCTTGCTGCTAATGACAAGCTGATGTTTTGGTTGGAGATGTTGTCCTTGGTTGATTTCCTGACCATTCCAGAAGTGTTTGTTTCTATCTATTTGAGACAGAATTGGCTGGGTATGAATCAGTTCAGTTCAGTTTCATTTTACATAGTGACACATGCACTACCCACAAATAGCAGAGCTAGTTTGGGCGGGTAGTGTGGGGACGCTAAAACATACAAAATTGATCAGCGTAACAAAAGTTCAAGAAATATACAAGAAGTCAGAAATTAAATATTAAATCAATTAAGCACACATAACAGTATAAGACAAAAATACAAATATGCTGTTCACTGCTGTTAACTGGATTTAACTTTTGACATCTCATTGATTATTGTTTCTATGTTGACGTAACTTACTGTAATCCTGAACCTGAAGATTTTGAAATTATAACATTTTTAATCACATTCAGAATATTATAATTATTTGTGAGACTGCAGTGCATATTGATTCCTACATTTCTCTTTTTTAATCTGATCACCCAGCTTGAGAATAAAGTGCAAAATTAATTGTAGAACTCAGTGTTACATAATAGTCGTGATACACAGGTCTCTTGAGGGTCACAATTTATGGCAACAACCATTGTCGCTCCATTCATTGTGAATGTCAGATCATACAGTGCCAAGGAGTAAGGTGGAATGTCTACCCTTTCACAGGCTAAAAATTTGAGGAGTTCACCCTTTTGTTATGTTATCTTTCCTCTGAAAGTGTATTGATCAACTCTCCTATACCTATAAATTAAATTCACTGAGTGTGAGGTCACAATATAATAATAACAATAACAGTAACAGATTAACAGTAACAGTAACAGTATTATTATTATTATTATTGTTATTATTATTATTATTATTATTATTATTATTATCATTATCATTACTATTATTATTATTATTATCATTATCATTGATATTTACCATGATAATTTTTTCAGGGTTAAGATTTCTTCGTGCCATGCAGTTTATTAGGCTGGCAGATATTCTTCAGTACATGGGCATCATACGTTCCAGGTATGTTAAGGCATTTAATTCACAGGCCATATGCAAAATCTGCAGTAAGTTTCATTTTGTTTTCAACAATCTTGCATTGCTGTCCTTTTTCCGGATTTAATAATTAGAGAGAGGAAAATTATATTGGGAACAAAAAGTTTACATGTTAAGGTTTATTTGGAAACCAATTTTTGCTATTGAACACTTAAGTGGAGAGTTTTGCAAACTGCTGATGATCATTTTGTTTTATTTTGCAAATTAGATTGAGACGAAAACAACTGCAACAACTATTGAACACAAAGAAACAGATTAAATTAGTTCACAATATAATGAGAGCAACCTTGATATGTTTAATGCTATTTCAAATTAAAGACTGTTCTCCTTACCCATTGCAGAATTGTTATTGAAAAACAAATGGAAGCTATTGAAATTGGGAAATTAAATAATTGGTATTTTTAGAATGTAACATACAGTTATAAATTGCATTATTTGTCTTATTATTCTTATTTATTAGCAGTGGAGAATAGTTTTAAAATAGTTCGATGAAATTCTTTCTTGTTCATTTGCTTAGTGGGATAATATCACTGACAGTGATGCTTGGAAACTTGGCAGCCCTCTTGTTCACATCTGGTGGAATTGTTCTCTTGGTAATCAAAAGTTCAACCCATATTTATCTACTTATGTTTCTCTATTTACTTTAAGTGTGAAATTAGATTAATTCTTGTAGATATACAATTTAAACTCAATGTTAGTACATTACCTCTATTAGCATTTTGTGTAACTTTGATTGACATGACATGAACTGAGAATTTCTGACCAGTGATCTAGACGTGCAATGAGTATTGTTGTTGAGGGTGCATTTGTTTGGAAATATAAAGGGGCTATTTTCCTCAGCGTTTCTGTTTTGCCTCTTCTGTTCCTAATGGCATCTACAAAACATGGACCCAGGTCTATGGACCACCCATGTGGACTGGGTCTAAAACACAGGTCATTCCTACCCCTAACCCTAAACATTCTCTTAGTGTAGCATTTAGGCCTAAGGTTAGCATTAGGTTAGGGTTAGGGTGGTCCATGGACTGGGTCCATGTTTTGTAGACGTCTGTTCCTGGCAGCAGCAAAGGGATGATTAGAAATCCAACCTTTTAATTCAGAAATGAGAATAATGTTATAAAATACTCAAACAAACTGCTTGCATGCATTATTTGACATTATTATATGGCTAGCTCCGTGAGCAGGCAAGATGAACCAAATCGTGTGCTGTGATTGGCTACCCGAGTGAGCAAGATGGAGCTATCTTACCCGCTCGGGACCACCCGCTGTGTCCTGCACGAAAATTTTCCCCGAAAGCCATATAATAAATCCTTTATTGACCAAGCTTTTTCGGTCAAGATGGCTGGATAGTGGCCTCATTCTTTTTTTGTGTGTTTATGGACCTTATTTGACTTCGTCTCGGTCCATAAAAACGCAAAAAAAGAACTTGGCCAATATCCAGCCATCTTGACCCCACGTCGCTTGGTCAATAACGCACATGTATTTTGTATTGATTGCAAGTCAATGCACCCTTAATAATTATTGGTGTTTTGTGTTTTATAGGTGGAAAATTCAGGAGATCCATGGAATTTTACAAATGGTCAAGACTTGAATTATTTTGATTGCCTTTACTTCTTAGTGGTAAGTTTATTTTTATTATTTTGTGCCCAGAGCTGAGACTGGTAGACTTTTCGTAATCAGGATGGGTGGTTACAGTATAATTATGATAATGACTTGATTAGGCTGAGACCATCTGTGACACAATGTTAATGGCTATTGCATGCTCCAACTGATCTTTCCTGATTTCACAACTAACCTAACCTTCCTGTGAGATTGAAGGACTTCTTATGTGATGGGTCGCCACGACTTGGCCAGAGTGGAGGGGGGAGGGGTGCTTTCGGTGCTGTTTCTTAACTTACCTTTACAATGTAGTACCACCGCCTGATATTTGTCTAGGTTAAAAATCTGACCAGATATATCAGTTGGACAAACTCCTTCCCCACCTAGTTCTAGTTTGCACATCAATTATAGTAAATCTATAAATTTATAAAACGAAAGCTGCTCTTTATAATGGATTAATTGTCTTGTAAACTTCAGTCAATTCGAAGAGGACAGACTGCAATCAATTTTGTAGTTAATGAAAATATCTGAATGCAGTGACTGTTCATCAATAGGATGCCTGCAATGTGTGTAATTACATTCTCAATAATTAACAGGTCACGATGTCTACAGTTGGCTTTGGGGACATATTGACAGTAACATATTTAGGAAGAACCTTTATGATAATATTTATCTCTATTGGCCTGGTAAGTCATACTTTTTGTGTATTTTCAAAGCAAGATTTCACAGTAAAAGTTTTGATTACTGACTAACAGTCCAGTGATCTGTGACCCGTTTGGAAGTTGGCCGTGGCAGACTCATCCCAGGCAGCACACTAATGTCCTCACTTTAATTTGTTAAAGTGTCAAAAGCAATCTTATTTTACTAGCTCCCTGTCAAGGGTCGGCAGTTAATTGGGGACTGGCAAGCTATGATTGATGTTACAATGCTTAAAAAAATCAGAATATTAATGTTTCATTCTGTAAGTCAAAATTAATCAATAAAACTTGCAAAGTGTAATTTTAGCCTATTTGTCAAAACTTCTAAATTTTTTTAAAATAATTTAATCACCAACTTCTGAAAATAGATGAATTAACATTCCTAGGGGTTAGTTTTGCTGTGTTGTGAAAGTGATGTAAAGTATTTCAGTCAGGTGTATTTAACACAAGTGTGTACAGAGCCCTTCACTGCTAACTGCAGCTTGTTTGTACATACATCATAGTGTCCTTGTTGATTAATCCACAAGAAGCTTAAGCCTGGCAATCACATTTAATTTTGTTGATGTTGTTTATAGGGGATGTTTGCAACATATATTCCAGCAATATTGGAATACTTGTCCTCCCATACTATTTATCATGGATCGTATAAGCTGCCAGAAGGACGAAAGTAAGATCAATAGAAACTAAAATTTACTAATTATTAATAATAATAATACTCAAAGCTTCTTTAGAGAGCTTTGATTTGATTGGTTAATTCCTTAATTAATTGTTTGGCATTCTTAATGCATATGTTCCGGTGACCGTGTAATTAGGTGGAAAACTTAATGATATTATTTTTGTTTTTCATGTGATTATATTTTTTTCCATGTAACAGATAGATTATAATTTACTTACAATATTTTAAGGTTTCTTGGGTTATGGATTGTTTAATAAAGTGGTAGAAGGTCATGGAATTATAAAACTGTAGGACTCAAATATGCAAAGTGCAAATTATATTATATATATACTAGAAATACGTGACTCGCAAAACCTCGTGAAGCTAGCTAGGGCTGGGTGGGCAGCTAATTTGGAGTGAAGGAATGTGCTGTCTTTGCTGAGCCAAGTGATGTTGTCTTACTTTGCTCTGTGGTTTCCTGATGTCTCCTTCTTCTTCGCTGCTCGTGCTGAATCTGAAGTCGCCTTTCACGTTGTTCAGGAGTTTCGTTTTTTAATCTCCTTCAGCGAATATGTCTTGTCCCTTGTGCGTGCTCCTGTGGTTCATTTGCATGAGAATGTGGTCGTTTTTGACCAATACTAAACATTTTTCACTCCTCGATGAAATTACATGTTCGACCTTAATGAATGAAGATGAGAGTGCGCCATTGTGAGGCAGCGGTTGCTGCCTAGCAGGCTTCCCTTTGTCTGACGTCATTCATACTTTGTTTGCGCACTGTTGCCAGGCAACAGCACAGACATCTTTAGCGAAATATTTTCCGCTCAAATTCGCGCAGCTTAGCTCCCAAGTGTGGGCCTTCGGCCCAACAAATTTATTAACCTCACTACACGAGGAATAATATTATATCATGCATGTATGCATAACATACTACAAAATGTTGGCCTACCATCTAATGCTAGTTAACAAATTGTTTGTCTCTTTACTTAGGCATATCATTCTTTGTGGATATATAACAAAGCAGAGTGTTGAAACATTTTTGAGGGACTTCCTCCATAAAGACAGATCAAATACTCTTGTTAATGCTGTTATCATGGGGAAGTAAGTGGTATAGTGGCAATTATTTCTCCAGCATTAAATAATGTACACATAAATTTACCAATTAAAGGACTCTCACTAAAAACAACATTGTTACTCCTGTGTGATTTTTTGTTAATTGTAATAAGTGATTAAAATTCATTTTTATTTTTAGCTTTTTGCCAAGTACCGAGCTTGAATCATTACTTAAGAAGCATTTTGTTAGTGTGTCATTCTTCAAAGGGACCGTGTTAAGTGGAGAAGACTGCCAACGTGTGAAGGTAGGTCAAAATTGTTTCATGTACTGCACAGGTGTGTTTTTTACTGTCAAACCAGGTCAAGCATCCCCTCTAGATCCTAATAATGAAAAGATCACTTCAGATTTGAATCCATTAATCGTTTCGGAACATGACCCTTGTGAGCAAGGCGGCGTTAGGCCACAACTGGTTGTGGACAAGTGGAGCGGCTATAGAAAGTAAAATAGCAGTGATTCATGATCAAGACTTCAAATACTGTAAATAAATTTGAAACCCGACATTCATAACAGAAATTTAATTCAGTGTTTCAAATTAGCAATATTTAACTTATTAATAACCACTGAAGTTGCCAATGGGTGCTTGTAATGCAATCCTGTATTTCTCACAATGGTCATGTTACAAATTCTATTTCTGCATTCAAATTTCAAATATTCCAGTTATTAATAGAATCTTGGGGGTATGCTTGACCTGGTTTGACTGTAGTTATGTTTCTTTAAACATTATTGCTATACATGTTTGCCTCAAGAGATAATGAGCTCATTAGGGGCTTTAACACACTCGCAGCTTTAGCAAAAAAAGTCAAGGAATGTGGTGATAAATAATTAGTCACTCACTGACTACTGGTCATTGCTAGAAGTTGAAGAAAAAGTTAATGGATACATTTTCTCTCTAGTTCATTGTAGCTTGTGTTTTTATTTTAGATGAATTTAGCAGATTGCTGTATTGTGTTGTGCAACAAAGAGTGCAGTGATCCAAATGAGGAAGACAGTGAAAATATCATGAGGTACGCTGTAAAATTAATACTAAGAATTTATGCATGTAGACTACCCAAAAACTCTCAGTACATTCTTTTTGATTCAGATGCAAAGTAAACTGGGGCTGAGTTGAAAAACATTCCAGTGATAAGTAATTTAATAGTGGAGATACAATGTTCCATGGGCACTATGTTTGGGAATTCCTCAGCCTTACTGAGGATGTGGCTTTTTTTTTTTTCCGTGCATGGCACCGTACCAATTCCTACTTGGCACAAGAATAATGCAAAGAAGGGGTGCTGCATTGTTTATAGCTGAAAGTTATGCGCTTACACATGTGTCATTAGCTATACAGAGCTAAGTACTCCACTTAATTAATCTGAGAGCAGTACACAAAATCAAACATAACATCAAACAAATCCAGCTAGTTGTCATATCCGATGCCCTGACCACTGCCTCTTCTAGCTACTGAGCTACACTGAGGGCCAGGCATTTCTGCAGGTAACGGCAGGTAACGGCAGGCCAAATTCATTATTAGTAACAAAGCATCTACAAATTTGGTTTCACTAATTTATTTTTTGCTCACTGTTTTGTTTCACGTCTTTGTTTATTTATTATTTTTTTTCAGGGTCGTAGCCATAAAGAATTACTATCCAGGGATACGAATCATTATTCAACTGCTTCAATACCAAAACAAGGTGCGTGATTTAAAATGCCAAACACCTTTCCAATTAATGGGTCTATGCAAGGGAACACTCAGGTGGCATTCGATTTACCCTGTTCAGGAATGAGAATAAACAGAAAAGAACTTCTGTTTTAGGGGAAATTTGGGGGGGCACCTTAACAAGGGTGCTTTTAAGTGGCATTTGATTAATCTTGTTCTTAACAGCTGGAATAGATTAAATCTTTTTGTAGGTAAATTTGGGAAGGGAACCATATACAAGGGTGCCTTATTAAAGGTGGTTTTGATTGTCCCTGTTCTGGAATAAGCAAAATAGACAGTGTATTTCTCTTTTTTTAATGGTCAATTTTGGAAGGACACCTTTAACAACAACCTGTTGTGTTATTTCTTTCTACAGTCATACCTGCTGAATATTCCATCGTGGAATCCCAAATGTGGCGATGACGTGGTCTGCATCAGTGAGGTAAGGCAATAATGGTTAGTTTTGACTGTAATTTATTGCTGTATGTATGTGTATCCTAGCTGACACCCACTGTAATTCAGCATGGCTGCAAATATGGTTCAGTAAACATCATTTATTACAGCAGTAATCAGCCTCCTTGCCCCACCCTTGAGTATTAATATGCCGATGTTGTGTTATAATATTTAATTGCTTTTATATTTAACAGCTCAAGTTGGGATTTATTGCACAAAGTTGTCTGTCTCCAGGATTTTCAACTCTTTTAGTCAATGTTTTTTCTATGCGATCAAATGACATTGTGAGTACTGTTTTTCTGTTGACTTTGTGTAGTAATTGCAGGTTTGTGTGTGAGCAAGCATCCCCACCTCACTATAGCAAATATGATAAGGTCACCTCCTGGTTCAAGAGGAATGGCTGAATAGTGTAATTTAATGACTTATTGAGGTACTTTGCTTTTGATCTCCAGACATCTCTCTCGGTATCAGATCAGTGGAAAGCACTTTACATTGAAGGTGCAAACCTTGAAATGTATACGGAAATGCTTGCTTCTTCGTTCAAGGGAATGGGCTTCCAACAAGTTGCAGAGTAAGTAGCGGTTAATTCACAAGAATTCACATCCCAGGAATTATAAAAGGGAATAACAACTCTTAAAACTTAAATTTGCTGGGAGTTAGCATTTTGAATTTTATGATAAATGTCAAGGTTGCCTCTATTGTTTGGTGGTCCGTCTGGGATGTATACATTTTTGTTGTTGTTGTTGTTGTTGTCCAACAATAGAAGCAACCATAGGACGTCACAAAACCCGAAATGGTGGCACCCAGGCGACTTAAAACGAAAATAGGCGATACTGAATAATAGTATCTCCAATTAAAATATGATATAAGCAGCTAGTATTTCCTAGTATTTCGGACACAAGGAGCGTATCTTCACCGGAATTTGGCTGAATTTTGTCAAAATGATGAAACACCAAGCGAGGGGTCGAGCGAGGGGCACCGAACAAGTTTTTGCCTCAATCCTTCAGTTATAGTTGAATCAAACTGATTTGTTGTATCATTTCTTGGTAACAGGATTTGTTTTGAGAGGCTTGGTCTTCTTCTCATCGCCATAGAAACCATCGCACCAGATGGACAAAAGATGTGAGTGGCTTAATTCAAATAAAGTGCGAAGAAACGATATTTAAGGCCTTGGTGTGGTTACCGGTAGTACATTGTTTCAGTCTAAGTACAGTACTGGATTATGGAACGTTGGATTTTGTCTGGATTTAATTGTGATTATTAATCAAAACTAAAACAACTTAGTCCAGCACCTCTTCACTACTGGAGCACTTACTAAATTGGCAACCTTTGAAACTATTCCACTTCTGCTTCAGTTAATTTAGAGGGTGGTAAAGGGTATTTTCGTGACTCGTGATCGGCCCTTTTTTTTTTCCGTGAAATGTGAAATGGCTAATTTTTTCCTCGTGAATCGTGATTTCCATAGTAGCCGTGAAGCGTGATTTTGCAAAATTATTTTCCGTGAAACGAGAAATACATGTTTAATTCGCCGTGAACCGTGATTTTCATTGTGTCTTCGTTTTCGTGAATTGTTAAAGGACCGTTTTATTTTCCGTGAAACGTGATCTAGACCCCCCCTTTACCACCCTCAATTTAATGTTATTGATGGCAAACAAAACCGTTTCAGCCTGGAGTGCTGCTGTTCACAAAACGTAGCGACAGTAACGATAGAGAACTTATTGTTTACGGCGGCGATGTCTATTAGAACACCACTTAACATCAGGGCCCAGTTGTTCAAAACCCGATTAAGCTAACCCTGGGTTAGAGTGAACTTTGATTCCAGTTTATTTACCATTCACAAAGATTTTCCCTAAAGATTTTTGCTTGTCGTTTGTGACTTACACTTTTCTTCCGCTTCAGTCTAAAACCACTATTTGAAAGTGTTTTCAGAGGGCGAAATTGACACGTCGCTTACTTTTTAATCGAGGGTTAGCGTTAATCGGCTTTCGAACAACCGGGCCCCGAGCAATACAATAGCACTAGACGTGCGTGCTGAGGCCGTTGCCGTCGCCGTCTTAGATCTCAAGGTCCCGGCCCAATGTTGATGGTGGTAGTGATTATTTTATTGATGGCGATGATGTTTGTTAAAAAAATAGACAGTGAATGACTATACATTTGTAGTGAGCAGAAGTCGTTTGAAATCCTTCACAACTGTTTCGTCGTTAAGATACATTTTTTTGCTTTGCTCATCATGTCAAGATTTGCTATCAATCCACTGGATAAACTCCTTGAACAAAGCACCAGAGGTTACTTCATAGCTGGATCAGCTGCTGAAGTCAAGAGGTACAAAACTGTTATTTCAGTCATTTGAAGTTTGAACAGTATCGAATAGTAGCGGTGTGAGAACTCGCCTTCCACGAATCGGAATGTGTCCCGGTTTCGATGCCATACGTGGGCTGTTTCTAATGACCGCTCTAGCTTTGACTCAGGTTCTTGTTGGCTTCACACATAGTTTTCTCTTATTTTGCAGGGCATATTACTATTGTGTTAGTTGCCATGCAGATGTGACATCACCTAGTCATATAAAAGAGTGTGAATGTTCTAAAGGTACTTAAAATTACTGTGAAATCGAAGAAGTAAATACAATGTATGTTACCATGTCCACGATTTGTGATCTGTTAGAATGAAAACGAACTCTTCGCACTTTGCGATAGACGTGACCCGTGCGTTGTATTTTACCAAAGTTGATGTGCCTTAGCAGATGGTGGACAAAACCAATTACTTGTTTTTAAGTGGGCGTGGCTAATATAATGGGCAATTAACAGTGCTATATGACAGTTTGAATTTGAAGTTCCTAATAAACGGAATGTTATTTGTGTTAACAGGTAGATGGGGCTGATTTGTTTTTAAACCTAACATTTGTTTACTACTTTGCTAACTCTGGTTTCCTTCTTCTAATTTGCAAGAAAGTGTCATTTTCCGTGGAGTGGGCAAAACTGTTCTCCTCACAGCCGCTGCGAGTAGTTAGTATCTGATTCTTAACTTCTTTTCCAATGTAACCTTTGTTTTATTCATATCATTAATTGTTAAACATAAATCTCCCCTAATTTCATCCCATAAAAAAGTTAATGTGTCCATAACTTGATGAAATTAAAGATCATCCAGGTGAATATAGGACTTCACGTCACGTTAACTCCTGTCTAGCCTCACTTCCATTCACAGGCCTGGTCACTGAGCCTGCAGCTGTAAAATAATCCATAACTGTGCCGCTAATAAGCTCATAAACTGTTAACTCATTACAAATTCTGACAATGGTAAATTAATTGCTTTTTCCCTTTTGCCATAAGAATACAGCGCTTGTTGGAGTACTAAAAGTGATTGCGAAGTTATTTTGGATTTGCATTGCTACACGTGGTGATTGGCCAAAACGTTTCACTCCATTTTCTCAACCAATAAGAAGCGAAACCAAATGTCCTTGCACGCTTTCCCGGGCTTAGCAGTCTTAGCACCGGCTGCCAGTATTTTCGTCCTGTTTTGATTGGTTCATTTTACTGTCCTTCTCTGCTGGGATTGGCTGGAGCAATAAATTAAAAATCTGCACTGTTATAATAAACGGCGTTGCATTAATTGCCCTAACTCTCCCAGACCTCTGTCTTTACTAATTGTATAACGATATAATCGGTTGCAGATAACAAATTACTTTATACACAACTAGCACATCAGGCAGCTTTAATCCTAGTTTAAAGGCCACCTAAACATTAAAACACTGTCATCAGTGTGTCTTTATTTCTGTGTACTTCCATGGTTGGTGTTTTACGAGCACCATGTAAACTACCTTCGTCTGGTGCTTGACACTAAAAAAACAAAAAACAAAACAAAACATGGTGGCCAGACCTTCAGTTATTTGATATTGCCAGTTACTTGACGAGGGAACACACCCCAACCGAAATTTCTGCAAGTAAATGAAACGAAAATTTTCGCTGTCTAGGATGATCTTCCTTCCATATAAACAACCCCTAAGGAGGTCTTTTGCTTAAGTTGTTGAAATATCAGTTGTCAGCAAGCTTATTCCTTTTCAAAACTAATAACTGATCTAGATAAAGCTCTGCTAACGCAAATAAATCCATTAGCTCGTTCTAACAAACTAAGTGCTGACGGTTCTCAACGCATCAGCTTTGAATCCTTTGCGGTGGTCAGTTTAACTAGTGGACTCATTTGTTGTGAAATTGTAGTCTGCATTCCCTGCCAGCAATAGATATTTTTGCCTTCACTACCTCTGACAAAAGTTTTATTCCGATTCGATAGCACTGTTAATTCCTTTTACGTCAGACTTCGGTTGGCTCAGTAGTCGTTGGAAGCTTGTAAACAGAATTTCATTTGGCCTCAAACAGCTTACGTAGAGGGTGCGGGAAAATTTTCAAGGCGCCAGCAATGAGCGCGCGCCAGGATTGCGACTTTAAAGGCGAGGAAAGCTCATATTGTTAAAGGTGTCCATTCCCCTAACTAAAAAGTAAGTCCTTGAAGCTTCAAAATGTGGTCTATGAAAATACTTGAATTTTTGGTCTGGAAAAGTATACGAACGTGTCTACTGCGGTTTATTGATTCCAGCGTACAGGGTCACCCTCTACTAACTAGGATTACTGCAAAAGGTTTGCAAGCCAATAATCACTGTCCTTTAGAAGTACCTTAAAGTTTTTATTTTATTTTATTTTGTTATTTTGAATGTTCTTCCTTTGTTAAAGCGCTGCACTCAGATGAATTGTTAACCTCCTTGAGCAAGTTACCTGGTCATGATACCTTGTATTTGACTTTCTCGCCAAAAGAGAGACACAAAATTGGAAAGAAGTCCCGAGGCAAGTTTAAGTTTAAGTTTAAGAAGTGCCAGCGATTAACTTTGACTTGTGCATTGGTCTGTATAGCCAGTTGGAGGTTTAAATAAAGGCACTGCCGTCTTGTAACTAGAAGAGAGCAATGACTATGGAGGCGTGGTAAGGGCATTAAAGGCCAATCATATCGGGGAAAACGTCAAGTATCAAGTCATAATTTGCGTTCCTTTTTGCCTCTTATTGGTTGAGAGAAGAGCGCCAGTCACTAACCATAGTAATGCATGTGCACTTCACGATTTTCTTTTCACTGCGCATGCGTTAAGGAGGCAAGTTCATCAAATTAAACGAGTGTTAACACGCAGAAATTCGAACCCGCGCTCGGCCGCATTAGAGATACAGCTTACCTCTGCGCCACAGAGGCCTTTTCAAAAGAGAGCATTTTGAATTTCTGAATTTCAACTGAACGTGACCACGAAACGCCATCATTAAATGAGTTTTGAACCGGAAGTCGGCCCGAGTAGAGGCAACCTGTAGCCTCTTGTGTTAGTGACGTATTTCTCGCCAGTCCATCCAAATCAATGACAGTTGCACTTACCGCAGTTCAGTGACACATCATTGCTTTTCATTCCAGCAGCCACCAGTCCAGTCCAGTCCAACGTCATCACTGACAGTTGCATTTTCATCCGCGTTGATCAAGTTGCCGCCTCATTATGGACCACAAGTCACGCCATGTCATCTATCATGAAAAAATCTCACCGTGACACGACATTGACAAAACAAACAAACTAGAAATCCCCTACCCTCTTTTAATTTTGTAGATATACGGTGTTGTCGAGTTTCTGCCAGGAATCCGATCACGATCGTGCAAGCAGCTTGGGACGCAGAAAATGCATCTGTCGGTGAGAAACGCTTACAAACGGATGAGCGTAAGCAAGACTACCGTGAGCGTTTGAGTAAGACCGGGCCTCAACAAAGAGGGCGACTTAAATGGGAAAAATGTAGTTAAGAATGCCACAGTGCCAATCCAATAGACTTTTTTTTTTAGCTTGTACATTTTGTTTTCCCAATGTAGATCATGTGACGATGCTTAGGAGATCTCGTTTGATCTTTTGTCACGTTTATTCAAGTGATTATGTCCGGTTTTGAAAGAGAATACTCTTTTGAGTGTCGTGACATGACCCCCATAGACGATTGCTGGAAGGCTGTTGCCGGAAAACCAAAGCAACAAATCATCCGGGGATTTATGGGAATATATTTGATTGGTTTACTTTTTGCCGTTTTGCCTAATTGAGGAAGAAACATAACGTGTATGAACATAATGGCAAGTTTAAAGGTAGCCCGGGCAGTGCTTGTAGGCGGATATGCTGCACGCAGATATGTTGAGCTCATTTGGCGCGGTTTTTAACTGAGTGTCGTAAAATCAAAACCAATTAATTACAGAGCCAATCACGTTCTCGAGGAAATACACCCTTGAGCCAATCACAAATCGAGGTAATTCACGACTTGGTTTTACTAGCCAATCAGATCGCAAAGCAAGTAAACGCAGCCGGCGCCTAGCGCGGGAAAACCAAAGTGACGAGGTTGAAATTGGTTTTAGTTTTGCGTCAGCGATAGGTTAAAAGTTTCGCGCAAGTTTTTTGCCCAATGGTAGAGCGAACCAAAATCATTGCGCTTAATATTACTTTCGACACTCAGTTGCTCGGTATATTAGCTTTCATTGCTTTTTATGATGTGCGTTTTGATTTCATGCAACGGTGAGCGACACAATGACATTGTATCACCAACCGCTATTGTAGGTTTTTTTTCTAGCATCTAATACAAGCTTCTGTTCGTTTTGTGTTTCCTCAATAGTCAAAGCACTGGATCCCAAGCTGCCGTCTGCTGTAGCCAGAAAAGGTGCTCCAGGAGGTAAACTCGGCAGCTACAGAGTCCTGAACAAGCTAAAAGCGTAAGTTTCTAGACCCTTGGCCTGTGCAATATTTGAAGCTGGAAAACTCTTGAAGATGAAGCATTTTGGGGGAGCTTATTTGCTAGTTAGGGCTCTCTGAATTTAAGGTAGCCTCCAATTTTGCGGCTTGAATTAAAGCGATGTGTTGTGAGAATGTTGTGCAATGCATGTAAGTTGTGAACGATGTGAGATGCGTGTGAGATGTGAACAGTCTTATAAATCGTTTGGACATCTTGTTAGTCAGATTATTGTGGACTGTGCTGCAACTTATTAAAGTAAGCTCTTATTGTCATCTTCACATACTCCGTTGCAAACGATCCAACAACTGTCTGCTTCAAGGAGCTTGCAATCGGAACTGAACAGTGACGACTTTGATGAATTCTTTATTTTGACTGTTAAGTTGATCGTTAGCAGTAAAGTACGCAATTATTAGGGACTTAAAGATCTACAACGGCGACGTCCATGACAACGCCATTTAAAATTGCAACTTTACATTTTTCAAAGTTTTTCTTGAATATTCCACTTCCTTCATCTTCTACAAACTATCCGAACTATCTAGGAATTGAATTTGGAGGAACGGTGGTCGAAGTAAGAAAATCAAAATTCTCCGTTGTGTGCTCGCGTTCTCCTTAAAACTTGAGATTTGGTCATTTGACGTTGGACTGGCAGAGAACGGGAGAGAAATGTACCAAACTTTAAAACGCACGTGCAGAGCCATTGTTTTGCTCATTAAAGTCTATTGTTTAGTGGCGTTGCCGCTGACGTTGCCGTCCTAGATCTTAAAGTCCCTAATGTAAGCCAGTTGCAAAAAGCAGATACCACGCAGCTGTTTACAACCTCTAATTTCATTGGATCTGGTTAGGGTTCATTGTTTCTGTTGTTTGTTTGAATGGTTCTATTGTTTTCTGAGCCAATCGCGTGGGCTGTTGTAATAGCTGCGTACTGACCCGCAAAAAGACCCGCAGAAAGAACCGAAGAAAATCCAGACTTGAATTCGGACTCGAACTCATGACCGTTAGACTGCGTTGCACAGCGCTCTACCAGCTAAGCTATCAAGCCATCTGGGAGCTGGTCAATAGACCTTATTCATATGCTCAGTATTAGACTGGAACGAGCATACAGTGGAGGCTCATGCGGGGGAAATAATTTGCATCTGAAAAGATTCCCCCGCATCAGCCTCTATTCCATGCTCGTTTTAGTGCAACCGTGAGAATACGAATATTGTCTATTGTGAGTTTGTATCAGTCATAATCCGAGAAAAGCAAATAGGTGAAGAATGTAGGTTCATATTTGTATATGCACAGTGAGATGCGGATGGGAAGTTATAATGATCATCCCAGAGAAGCTGCCAGTTAAGGTAGTACTCAAAACTTCCAAACTTCTATTTAATATGTCTTCCAGTATCTCTGAAATTGTTTTGCTACCTTGTAGCTTGAAAGAACAGCAATACCCTGGTGGCGAAGGGAGCGTCCGTTTTGACATTTCAGGGACATTCTACTGGTGTAAACCGACAAGATTTGAAGATCGGTTGATGGTATGTCGAGACGAAAGTTGAGGCTAAAGGTTCATATTTACATGTGAAGCAGGGATGAAGAGCACTCGGCTCTCACCAGTGTTGTTTAGGTTCAAATCCTATATAACGTCATATGTCGGTTGAGTTGTAGGTTCTCTACTCTGCTCAGGGAGGTTTTGCTCCTCTCTCCACCAGACAAAAGAACGAAATGTTGGGCGAAATGTTTGATCGAAAACAATACTCTGCCCAACAATCATCGAATGAAAAATGTGGGCTCGTCTAAAACTAAACTTTCTAACATGCTAGCCAACAAAATGTTCGCCAACACTTACGAGCTAATGATTGCTTGCGTTTCTTTTTTAGACCCGCGGAGAGGCCATAAAGATAACGTTCTCTCACCATATTCTTATTTGCATCTTCAATGAAAAGGATTCGCCTTTAATGGGGTTAAGACCATTGGTAAGTTGAGCGCAACCGTCCCTTATCCTTTAACGCTGCGGGAGTCGCCAGACGGAAAACAATCGCGTTCTATCAAAAGTGAGGGTGAACTTGAAATGGTTTCTCTTGGCTGGGAGAAGGTACACTTTCCGAGCAGTGGCTTTGTTTTCGCCAGTGAAACACTAGCTGTCATGAAATTATAGTCTAAACAGGTCAAGCGCACCCCCTCCCCCCTCCAAAATACCCCTTCGGTTTTCTCTTAGGGTGACCAGGGAGAGGGAAATTCACGGGAAAACAGGTTATTTTCAAGGTCAGGGTAATGAAGGGAAGTGTGTACCAAGTCAGGGAAATTCTTCCTTCTGGTGAGTGCAACTCAGGGAATTGTGTCTGTCCGAATGAGTGGCAAATCTGTGCCATACTCACTTTCCTTTTCAGGTGATACCATTAAGAGCCAGCAACTTGCTTCAGACAGAGCTCAAGAAGATTGTGTTTCTCGGGAATAAGGATTACATAGAGAGAGAGGTTAGCAAGGTTTTCTGCTCGAGAAAAACAGCAGAAAGAGACCTTGAAGTCATTTATTTTTTTCATTGTTTTTCAGTGGCATCAGCTGTGCAATTTTGAAGACGTGTACGTTTTACCTGTAAGTTGTTGTTTACTACCTCCTTTGCTGTGCCGGATTGCGCGAAGTGGTTTCTGTTTTCTAAATTTCGTCATCGCGTTTCATAGTAAACATCTGCTTGTCTGTAGTGTGTTGCTGTGTCTCACATAACTGCAAGACTCATATGACTCATGCACTTTGCAATTAAAGCCAAAACCGGAGTAATTAGTTGTTCCGGCCAATTACAACGGATGTCGACATTGCAATGAGCCAATCAGATCTCCTGGAAAATGTGTGCGGCCGGCGCGAAGCGCGGGAGAACGGTTGCGAGCGAATCACAACTGGTTTTTGTCGTGCTGATTGAGGTGTCCCAAATTTTTCGACCGGCCAAGCACTGAACGTAGTAAAGCTAAAGCAATCGCGAACTTGCTTTTGAATTTTAGTGAAACCCTTTCTTAAAGAACTGAGTATATCACGATAACTACACATCGATATCTTTCGCTAAACAATGGCTCATCTTTGTTTCTCTGTAACAATGCAGGGCTCTCCGTATTGCCGAGCAGATCTTCGTGCTGTTAATGCCGATCTAGCAGATATGGTCGTTTTTCTTTCGCCCTCGACCGCCAGCAAAGCCGACGACCCGAAGCTTGCCGACAAGGAAACGATTTTGGCTTCGTTGAACCTGAAAGCAATGTCATTTGATGATGCAGTAGGAATGTTGAGTGAAAGTGCAAGGAATGCTTTTAACACAGGCCTCGAGTTTATCGATGGGCCACAGCTGGAAAGAAGGGGATCGGCGTACGGCTGCAGCGTCCCTATTATCACTGAACTTGGTGAGGGGCACTTCCGTATTGCTCAAAAGAGACCCTGTAGAGACGGACACCTCCGTATTACTCGAGAAAGCCCCTCCCCGAATCGGTGCCCCCCACAAATAAGCGCGACACTACGAAGAAAAAAGTTTTAAAAAGGGTCCCCCCCCCCACCTCCCCCTTCGCCCCGAACAACGGAACAATGGCGCGGCAATTAATTAAAAAACATTTTTAGCGATCTCACTCGAAAAGTAACTGTGGAAATTTCTTCTGGCCAATTCCATTAACCGTCACTTAGAAGTGCGTATTTCTACTCGCTTTCGTCTGTAGCTCTCTCCCAAATTTTGGCAATGCCAGGTATTATAAACGAAGCGTATGAGTGCTTTGAAACAAGCGTCGTGCTCGAATAAACTAGAGGGGGTGTTTTTTTTCTGCAATTGAGGGAAACTGAATGAACGTTTTGCTGTGGAGAGAACACTACCCAATGCCTCACTACCCCCCCCCCCCTCCTTCCTTCCCGACTTCAGGTAGGCTTCCCCTCGACCCCAACACCTCTCTCGATAAGCACGCACACGGGAGAAGAATGGACATCGAACGGACATCGAACAGCCCTAAGTAAACATGGGTTTAGTTTTTATAAAACTGACCGTAAAATTGAAATCAGTCTGGGCAACGAAAGGCTGCCACATTTTTATTCGTTATCTTTTGAGTCTTGTTACAGTGCTAAAAGGTTTTTGGATTACCAGCCCCGTCTTTTTTTATCCCATGAATTGTAGTCTTTGATCAGAACGTGCAATACTTGGATATTGATGATGTTGATGGCGAAGATCAAGAACTGTACCTGAGTCAGCCATTTGCCTGTGGAACAGCATTCACGGTCTCCATGCTGGACTCGCTTATGAGCGCGGTAAGCTTACGGACTTCTTTTTTTTGCCACTTGTTCCCTTCCGTTATTACGGACTTAAAACGAAGACGCGGATTATGAGCGACGAACGTCAATCGGAAGTGAACTTTTCGTATTCGTGGGCAGTGGTTTAGCGACATAGGACTCTGCTTCAATTGGCGCAGTGGAGTTTCCGTTGCTGATGTCTTGTCCAGGATCCGTTGCACTAGAATTTTCGGGAATCCCGTTCAGTTTAAGCGGGCATACTTCATTAAGCCAACATTTCTGGCAATTGCTCCGATCGAGCAGGAAGCAAGAGCGACTCGCTGTATTCGAGAAGCAAAAAATTACGGAAATTCTAATCGAAAACTCAGTCCTCCTCAGTGGATGGCGTCCCTTGTCTGTTTACACGTTGGGTCTAGCATTATTTTAGATCGAAGTATGTTTTGGTCAATAGCTTCGTTTCTATTCTTTTTTCTAACTGTATCTCAACACAGCAATTTGAATTTTCCCTGTCCAGCTTACCTTTTTCGCTTTTGGCTGTACCTCAACCAGTAATAATGTATACTGATATACGCGAGTTAATACACCTTATTCCAAAATGGCTGCCATTTTAAGATCCTTTTGTTTTTATTCAAATTAGCCCTCGATGCCTCTTTCTCAAGCTCAGAATTCGAAAGAATAATTTATCTTGAACGAGGCAACAAGGGCTAATTTGAATGAAAACAAAGGAATATTAAAATGGCGGCCATTTTGGAATAAGGTGTATTTCCTTTGGAATTTTCATGTTTCTTAAAAAAAAATGAATGAAATTTCGCTTCGGCTTGACAGTGTGGACTTTTTAAAGTTAATAAAATCCTGACTGGATTTTTGTTTATCCACCACAGACATATTTCAACCCAGACATTTTAACCTTAGTTCGGAATCTAGTAACAGGAGGAGTGAATCAGTTTCTGGAGGAACAGATTGCTGAAGGAAATGAACTGAAGGGAGGGTTGAACTCCGAGCAAACTGCAGACACAAGGAGTCGTTGTAAAATTCTACAAATAGCGTTGTTTGACGGACCGTTGGCACAATACGGGGTAAGCTTTAAAAAAGAAAAAAAATGAACCCTGGAAACACCATTGTCCACCTAAACAGAAAAACTAAGCAAACTGAAAGCTATACGACTTAGCTTAGAGCGGTTTTCAAATGACTGTCGAAAGTAATTACGCGATTGCGATTGCTACGCTTTGTGATTGGCTTAAAAATCTCCCGCCAGTTTATCAGCCAATGAGAAGGAAAACCAAAACCAATCGCGACTTGCACTCGCGATTTTTCCCGCGCTTTGAGCAAGTTACGTGGAATTGCTACGAATTTTGATTGGCTCATTGCACTGCTTGCTCCCACTGTGATTGGTCGGAGTGGTTACTTTGGTATTGGTTTTACGACACTCAATTGCAACTCCCTCTAAGAAGCTATACGACTCTTAAATTGGCTACGTACTAATGCCACGTACTAACCCTAAGGCGCCGTACGTGTCTTTCTGAATTTTCGCAAACTGACATTGACAAGGGAAATAAGCAAGAGAATGGTTTAAAAGGTTCTGTCTCAAAATTATTTTGCTAGGACTTTTTTTGGTATTTTTTCCGCATAAGGCTTACACACGACCTCAAAAACTCGAGCTACAAATACTACCATGTGTAAATATAGGTTCTTTACCTCTAGTTTTTTTTTTTTTTTAATATCACGTTCTGTAGGATGGAGGCAAGTTTGGTGATATGTTTTTGCACGCATTGCGGACCTCGTCCATGATCTGCCTTGGTTTGTACCGTTTCCGAGACAGTCAAGGAATTCAAGTTGGTGTTCCATCAGCTAAGCGCTTCGTTATCTGCTCACCGCCTTACAACTTAACGCTGCAGCGAACGGATTTGGTTTTTGTATTGGCACATTCAGATCCGCGGCTGGAAAAATTTAAATCGTG
This sequence comes from Astreopora myriophthalma, assembly GCA_014634185.1. NCBI lineage: Eukaryota > Metazoa > Cnidaria > Anthozoa > Scleractinia > Acroporidae > Astreopora > Astreopora myriophthalma. Next base: position 75,609 of record BLFK01000644.1, on the reverse strand, counting down.
ATCCCGGCATCTGAAGGACGTCTAAGAACAAATGCATAGATCGTTTTCACTCACGTGACAAGCGGCCATATTGATTTAATGAAACAAAAGGAATATTGGCAAAAAAATGGAGTTCAATTCCCCGAGGATTGTTTTGGGACGCCCAAAATGGCCGCCTTTTCTTTCTTTCGGTACACCAATATGGCTGCCGTGACGTCATGTGAAAACATCTCTTAAAATTTTGGCGAAGAAATGGTTTGCTTATTCCGTACGTCACATGTGTTATGTTCTGTCGAGGCAGCTTTGCCGTGGACTTGAAGACCCGTTCCGACCACTAGAAGTTGTCTTGGGTACCAAGTCCCTGGTTTAACTGCCAGGCCAAGCTTGTAAATAGCCAATTTGTCAGCCTTCTGCCAGTTGGGATTCTTAATCTATTTTGTTCATTGGCCCTTAGTTATTAAGTATGAATTTATTTATTAGTATAAATATATTTATTTCCTTCGCGAGATTTAGCAACCGTCTGGTCGACGAGAACTAGAACGAGAACGCCACAAAACATGTTTAAGAAACAAAAACTAATGGTTCTGCACGCTCCGCATGTGCGTTTTACATTTTTGTTTGTCATCCTCTGCTAAACAACGACCCTGATGTAAAATGTTTTGGTTATTGACGTATTTGTTTGAGCATAGGACGGCAAAGAAATGTACCAAGATGTAAAAGCATGAGTAGGGAGAGCCAGAACCATTGTTTTTGCCCTTTGAAACTTTATTTAAGGAAGGTAAAATGTAAGTGCACTTTCACTATAAACGAAGTATTTACTTGTTTTTTTTTTTTTATATATTTTACACGTTTCCTTACGATATGGCTTTAGAGACAGACTTTTGAAAGGCTGAGTTTGTAAAATAGAAGCCTTGATGAATTTTCATATTTGTATGGTTGTTATGTACATAGCATTTATTAATTTTGAAGCAACAGCGTTGACGCGAAACATGAGATCAGTCATTGGTGACAATTAATATATACCACTTGGGTCCCGGATGTACTTTCGTATTAACTGTACGAGAGGTATATTTTGCACTCCTACTTGTATTATAGAGCTGATAAGTGGCCATGTTTTTAAACCGAAACAAAAGTGAATATTTGCATAAGAATAGAGGTCCTTTGGGTGCATGTTTTGGAACCCTTCTTTTTATTCCTCTTCCGGTTTCGGATTAACGGAATAATCCAAGCAAATTGTTATTACGGAGAGGGCCTGAGAACTAACGCTCGGAATAGCCTGGACACGAGACTGACATTTTGGCCGCCGCGCATGACCTTTGCGCCAAAATCTTCCCCAAAAGAAAGCGTGTTCTGTGCATGGCGTTCACTCTGCTATCGAGAGCTGAATAAACAGAATACTTTTCCGATTTAGTCCAGGAAAAAGAAAACAACAAACAAACACACAAACAAAAAAAAACAGGTAAACCGAGCATTCTGTTGAGTGTTATTCCGGAATTAGTATGGGTAATCAAATGGTGACGAGTGAAATTAGGGAGTATTTTCACGCGCGTTTTGTCGAAAATCAAATAATTTCCCGAGCCTTTTATTTGATTTTGGACAAAATGCAAGTGAAAGTATTCCTTAATTTCACAAGTATACCATTTGATTGCTGATTAATATTATGGGTGACAAATTACCCTCACAAGACGCCATTTTGGCACCGTAGGAAAAGTTGCCATGGCAACATTGTAATTTCACATGTGAAATTATAAATTAACGCTGAAATTTCGCGCCAGAATTAAAGAGTAATTTGTCACCCATGTTATTAGTCCTAATATAATGCACCCTTTGTTTGGGACAGCAACATGGCCGCCGTGAGGTCATGTGCATACGCTCTGAGAGCAACGTTCACGAGAATCCGAGGGCGGAGCTATGGAAAGAATCAAAAGAACACAGTTATATGGTCGTATGTTTTTTATTATAGATAGGAAACTTGAAAACATCCTGCAAAGCGCTCATCAGCGTACTGCTACAATTTTGATAGCAATTTAAGAATTTGTCTTTCTGTTTGCAAAAGGAATTGGCTTGTGTCGAGTGGGAGTCCATTTGTCAAAATCATAATAGTAGCAAAATCGTGCAGTTGTATTAACACCGTGATTTCACAACATAGAAGTGGTCAAATTGTTGTTCGTTCGTTTGTTCAAGTTTTTGCTTCCAAGAAGCGGTTACACACAAACACAAACAAAACGGCTGGTCTTCAATATACCGGATCCGAAATAATTAATGTCCATAAAACAAAAGAACAAAGCGAACATAACAATACCTAATTAGCAAGGCCTAATCGGAATAACAATGGTTCTCTTGTCCTCCGCCATTTTAGTCCGGTGTATGAAAGTCTACCCAACAAAACTGACAAAAGACGTTTGTCTTCTGGCCACTTCTCCGCTACGAAGCCGCATGTAAGTTCTTTGATCAGATCCGGAGAATTTGCAGGGAAATACCAGAAAGAAGTGCCAAAACGTATGAGGTTGTGCACAACTTTCGCTGTTGGTCCCAGCTTTAGATGTCTGTACACATAAACGTTTTGTGCTGACGACAAAAATTAGGCAATAAGCGCGGGGAAAATTTTGCAGTTATTGTAACACACGAGAGAGGTTTCGATTGCGATCAATCTCGTTCCCAGAGCCCACGTGTCTTTTGGTCAGCGCCAAGACACGGAGCTCTGGAATAATCAACTTGAAGAGCTATGTTTATTGGCTTCTCGATTTATCAAAGTGCTCATGCGTAAACTACTGAATGCAAAATAGCTTGTTATTTACGAATATGGAGCAAAAATCTCCAGCCTAACTTGTAAACAAGAAGATTTGTCCCTGGTTTTGTAAGCCCTTGTGTTTTAACGATCACTCAATTTCACTTTTCAGTAATACCGGGACTCCTAAAATCTTGGAGTTCCGGTAATTGATTAGTCCAGAGCTCCGTGTCTTGGCGCTGACCAAAAGACACGTGGGCTCTGGAAACGAGATTGGATTGCGATTTTTAGTCTTCAGGAAAAGCGCATGCGCAAACTACCTGTTGTCCAATGCGATCCAAAGAAACTCCATACCATATGAAAGACAAACCTACTACACTGACATATAATCCATCGAAATTCCAGCATAAATGGAGCGGACATGAGCTGCAAAAAGGAAAGGGATCTGTCACATATGATCTTAGGGGCTGACATTTCTCTTCCTCACCTCACCGCCTATCGGGGATAGGTATCCGAAAGTTGCACAGGGCCCAAGCCCAGAACTGGTATAAGCGATCTCGGGGAGACTCGTTATGGTGCAACGCTATGGCTTAAATGTCCAGAGGTACCGCTACCAGTTCTTTTTTTTTCTTTGTCCGAAAGGACAAACGAAAGTTTGAAGTATTTTCTCTGCGCATGTACAAATGCCTTGGTTTTTGCGGGAGAAACATTGGCGATACTCTTATAACAATACCTTTTCGGTGTCTCGAGTTACGATTTCAACCAATCACATGCATAGTTTTCCCGCGCTTAGCACTGATTGCCTTGACTTGCTTCAGCGCGTTCTGATTGGCTAGTAAAACCAAGTAGTGAATTCATTTCGATTAGTGATTGGTTGATTTCCTTCAGAACGTGATTGGCTCTAATAACTTCGGCTTTGATTTAATGACGCTCAATTAAAAACGTCTTTAAAAGCCGCCATTAATGTGTATAAATCAATTCATCAGCGCCGCTCTTCCCTGCTACTTTATCAACAAGCGAACATGTTTGAATTTTGACAATCTACGTTTTGACAATTTATTGGAACTATTCTCTTGGTGGTGCGCCTTAAGGGAAATAATTTTTTGTGATACAAAACCCGGGATCCTAGCAGTACCTGCATTTGTGTCTTTAATCTGTAATTTATTCATACAAAACCTGCATCACGAGATGACAAAAGTTCTCTCACACAATCTCCCAAAACGGATTAGCCGCTTCCTCAATTCGAGGTCTATTGAGACCTCGAGCTCAATTAGACACACAAGGTACCAATTAACTAAGGCGTTCCTTAGTCTGCAAGTATGTACGGTTTTTCAAGACCGTGTGGAGTACATATCCTTATCTTCTGGGTTTGACTGGCCTATATCTCCTTCAACCTGCTTAGCTGGTCGAGGCGGCTGCTGCTGCTTCAACACTACTACTTGATCTTTCTCAGTTTCTTCAACTTTTGATTCGTTGTCCTGTTTGCTGGCTGCAGCAGGACTCACAACTGATTCTTCTTTGTTGTCAACAAGCTTATCTATAAATGGAATCTTGCTCCACAATGACTTCGGCTTGTCTTCAACTGCATCTTCAGGCTGCGCCACTTTTTCTTCCAAAACAAACGCCTCACCTTCCTTTCCGGTTTCGTTGACACTCGCACTTTCAGCCACATTTTCAGCCAGCTCCGCTTGACCTTCACGTTCCACCGTTTGCTCAACAGGAGTTAGAACCTCCTTTACGAATGGCTGTTCTGCTCTCTTCTGGTAAAAATTCCCTATCTGCTGATTCGTAAATGCCTTTAGTCTGTCGTAATTGGCCAGTGTTATATCTACAGCCTGTTTTGGATAACAGATCGCAAGAGCCGTCGTTCCTAAAACCCCAGAATACAAAATTCTTCTGATCGGCCGACCTAAAGACGAAACAAACAAACAAACAAAAACAAAAAAAAAAACAAGAAAACAAAACGGCTTGTAAGAGATTCGGAGGAAGATGACGTGCACTTCAGACCATGAGGTTACATATTTGTGGTCGCCTTAAGATACCATTATTAGTCACTGTATCGTGAGAAGTTTTGTAAATAATTGTAAATAATAAAAAATAATAATATTAATAATAAACAGAAAGAAAAGCGTTTGCAGCATAATGCCCGAATAGGTGCGAAATCTGAGACAACTGAAGTTTGAATACACCCTTGTCATTCAGTGTAACCTTTGCTTTTTTACTCCGAAAAACACCAGCGTAAGAGGTCTAGGTAAAGGTTGTTTTTGACGCAGTCGGAATCGAACTTGTAAGCGGAGTCGTACGAGCGCTTACGAAACCAATGAAAGCCAAACGAAAGAGGCGAAAGTGGAGTCGTAAGCTGAACGAAGTTGGAGTCGAAAGGATCGGAACGTTTCCGTTTTCTTCCGATTCCACTTCCGACTCCTTCCTTAACCGACCGAATACGAGTCCAAACCGGAAGAGTTTCTTCAGATAATTTCGACGTTTATTTTGCACTCAACAGTTATTGCTGCAATGTTCGGTATACCGCGGCCAGCTAACTGAGCGAAGGTGAACCCTTTGAGTGTCAAGAGCAACGTGGAAGAAGTTACTCTCTTTAACAACGCACTCTTTCTCTCAACAAAGCAGAAGATTCCGTCTCACGACTGACAGGGTTGAAAATAACCAAAAATTGGAATATTTACTCGGCTCTGTTAGTGTACTTACGGCCTCTTCCGGCCAGTACAGCGCCACTAAAAACAGCCGCACTTATAGCACCAACTTTCTTCTGAAATTCTTGGTCTGTCTGGAGTAGTTCAACAAAATCTACAAAGAACAAAAAAAAAAAATATATATATATATATATATAGTATAAAACAATAAAAAAAACCTTTGAATCTTGAAATCAATCCATCAATCCTCTTCCGTTTTGGTTTGTTCTATGATTCGATCAAAAAAACTCGCGCGAACTTTTCAACCAATCAGATGCAAAGCTAAAACTAATTGCAACAGTCACTCTAGTTTTCCCGCGCTTGGCGCAGGCTGCCTTTACTCGCTTTGCGTTCTGATTGGTTAGTAAAACCAAATAGTCAATTTTCGATTTGTGATTGACTGAAGCGTGTATTTGCTTCAGAACGTGATTGGCTCTATAATTACGTTGGGTTTGGTTTCGCAGCTTTCAACTGAAAGCGGCTCTATCACGGAGCGTTTGGTATACAGTACGTTTCTGACATAGTCCTTGCATGTAAGAGACAAGTGGACAGAAAATGGATGCAATAGGAACAGAAACTTGACGGGTAATGAGGAATGAAAAAGGTTAGACCGTACCTAATGATTTTTGCTCAACCAGCGAGAAACGTTGCCTGACCTTTGCCACACCTTCCTGTTGATAGAAAAACAATATTTTCATCATAGCTTTGCTTTTAGGAAATTCATTTTTGATCAATTCTTTTCAACCATTTGCATCCTTTCTGTGCTTTGAAAGGTATTGATGCCAATGCAAATGATATTAACGTTTTTGTTTTTTTATTGTTTGCAAAAGAAAACTTACAAAGTGCAAGGCCAATATTGAAGTGAACTTCCCATTGTCATCTGTTT
>BLFK01000644.1:44326-64326 GCA_014634185.1 Astreopora myriophthalma | reverse complement strand
CCTGCAGACAGTGGAGGTTTCTTAATTAGCACAGTAGTTTGTTTGAAACACATTGTTTTCCTTGCCATGATCAGGTGCTGTGATTGTGGGGTCAGTTGATGGGAACAGGATCTGGGGAAAAGAACTGAAAGGCCTACAGCTCACCAATGTGGAGTGGTCACCAGATGGAAAAAGCATTATATTTGGGATAAGCAATGGTGAAGTACAGATCTTTGACAACACAGGAAATTTCTGTGTAAGTGCTGATAAGTCATAAAATGTGTAACTCCAGATGGTTTGAGTGAGAACTCGGACTATAATCAAGTAAAATTAAGATACATGTACATTCATTGGTAATAAAACTTACAATAGGCCACCTACATTTCTGAATCATAATCGCTTCTGTGCCTTTAAAATAAATTTACTATTGAAACACCTGGATTGTGTGTTGTTTTAGGCAAAGATGATGTTGTACTGCCTTACTAATGTCACAGGAGCTGTCAAGATTGCAGGGATTGAGTGGTATGAAGTAAACAAGCAAAGATAAACTGCAGCACACAATTGAACAAATGAATAGGCCATTTCTGAATTCAAAGGGAGCCTAGGTGCAAAGTCCTTCTTATGAAGACGAGTTGTTATTCATATGCAAAGTGAAACTCGCCTTGAAGAAGAGGCTACTGTGAATTCCAAAATGACCTATTAAATATCCTTTGTCTCAAAGTGATAGGGAAAAAGACTGTTGCCTTTGCCCTGATAAATGCTTGACACAATATTGTCTTAGGGGATATTTTAAGCATATTTGATCATATTTACTTACAAATACTACAGACTCTAAAAATAATGAATATCATTGTCGTCATCATGTCATCATCGTTATTATTATGATTCTCATTTTAGGTACGATGGTAGAGAAGGATTTGTCGAGCCCAACTGCCCATGTCTGGCAGTTTGCTTTGACATTGGACGCATGCAGATTATGAGCCATGAAATGGATGAGAGTAAGTTTACGAATCAAGTAACTGTGTTTTATGGCACAGACGACATGACCACAAGATGTGGTGACAATTGTTTTCCAAAAAAAAATAACCAAATGGAACTGACAGAAAAAGCATGGTGTGCCACTTTTTGTGACAGTAACAGCAGTGAAATACAACAGTGACATTTTCTGCAACAAAACAGGCAAGCAGCTTGGTCGAGAAGTTGGAAATCAAAAATATAATAACCAGTGACCATTGTTGGCTTTTTAAGATCCTGTGTTGATTGACACTACCATGTCTGTCATGAACATACAATGGAACAACAGTGGAGCAGTGTTGGCCGTTGCTGGAATGCAAAAAGCCACAGGACAGGTACCTTAACATGGAATGGATTATAACACAACCTCGAACTCAGGCTCTCTCTCTTTTCCCCGCTTGTTGTCGAGAGTGTCGTCGCATACGCAAGTAACACGTCCCTTATACGACAAAATACGATTTAATGGATAGACGGGTACGGGTACGGTAACTGAAAACGAATAAATTACAAACAGAGTTGAATACACCGACTAAGCGAAAACAGGATAAGTACAGAAAATGATAAGCAGAAGGAAAACGACGAATACTTAGAAGACAAATGTGACGACACGATTGAGAACTTGGCGAACGGATTAACTTCACTAAACTTTTGACTTAATATCTTAAATTGAAAACTTAACTAACCCGTACGAAAACGACCTACTATGACAAAGAATGCTAACGAACGAGAAACAAAGACAAGAGCACTAATGAACATGTGAGGTGACAGATAAAGGAATGAACTAAAATTGAATGGTGTGACAACGATAAGACAATGCACAAAGCTAATTACAATACGCAGCGTTCTCGCCCCTATACATCGTTTTCACATGACGTCATGGCGGCCATATTGGTGTACCTAAACAAAGAAACGGTGGCCATTTTGGTGTCCCACAACAGCCCTCGGGGAAATTTGAACCTCATTTTCATGCAAATATTTCTTATTGTTTCAGTAAATCAATGTGACCGCTGGTCACTTGAGTGAAGACGATCTATTCAGAGAGAGACCCTGATTGAAGCTGGTCACATGACGTAATTTGATAAAACAACAAAAGAGCAACTGAAACATTACAAAAAGATCGTTTTGTATGACACCCTTCAATTCAACTCATCGTGCTCTTGGCTACAGTAGTCTATGGCATTCTCGAGAAGTAAAATTTAACTACAGAAATAAATCAAGCCATACACGACAATGAAGTACATTTATTGACCAACGACAAATTGGAAACTTGCTGCGAAACTGCCGGATGGACGAAAAAGATTTCTCGTTGATAAAACGCGCGCAGTTTGGAGCCCAAATTTCATCTAGTCACGAAACGAGACGCTGATGGTCAATTATCGTGCTTTTCTGCCGCACTTAAGCTCACCATATATTTGTGGTCAGCAACAATTGTAATATTTCTCCACTACTGTTTTTACAGGACAAAGACATAAATGTGGTACAGTTTTACACTCCTTTTGGCGAGGTATGTGTTGCAGTACAGTGCAAAAGTGAGTTTCTCAAGCCATAATACCTTTGCAATCAACTGGCCTCACTGCGGACATCTAGTATGTCAGTCAACTAACCCTTGCTAAGTGTTGATACGCTCCCAAACCATCTGTCTGCTGTTTGGAGATGGAAGTGGAGATGTTGAAAACCCTCACGAAAGTCTTCCTACAGGCCTGGAGCCGTATTTTTCCAACCCAAACTGGCAATGGAGACACGGCATGTACAACATATTAAGAGACCTAAACTGGTTCCCTGTTCTTTCATCCACCACAGAATGCCATCAGAACCATGCTTGCCAAGCCTCTCTCTTAGCCCCTTCCGGTTTCAGAGATGTTACCAATGAACAGTAGATATCGCTTGATTGAGTGTTTTCAGTTATTTTTGTTAATTATTTTATTCTGTAGCATCTACGAACGCTCAAAGTCCCAGGAAAAGAGATAACACAGGCATGCTGGGAAGGTGGAGGGTTACGAATCGCCCTAGCTGTAGACTCATTTATCTACTTTGCTAATATAAGGCCAAACTACAAGGTGTGTACAGTTTATCAGAGTTGCAATAGACAATTTCCAAGTTCACTTCAGCCTCTTTTTCAGAGCAAGGCTAAGTGCGAAGTCTTTGTTATGAGAGTGAGTTTTTGTTCATATGCAAAAGAAAACTTATTACCATCACGTGACTTTTGCACTTAGACTCGCTTTGAAAAAGAGGCTGATTGTGAACTCGGAATTGGCCTATTAAAATTGCAAGAATAAACCAATCACAGCGCTCGTCCTCTTTCTCATTTACGATAATGACAGTAATGGCGAGTTGAAGTTAAGTTTTGATGTTTTTATTTCAATTTCAGAGGGGGTATTTTTCCAACACTGTGGTGTATGCCTTCAACAAACCAGACCGCCAGGAACATTGTGTGATATTCTGGGATACAAAGAGTGGAGAGGTATCCTCTTCCCCCTACCATTAACCTTACCTCTTCTCCCCCTTGCCACAAGGCAGCATTTCATGAAACCAGAAGGCCGTACTGATCTTTGGCCAGTGAAAAAGGTGGTGTGGCGAAAGACATTAACATTAACAAGGGGTATAACGTAAGAATTGATGTACAAAATGCGACGCAATTGAACAACCAAAGATTCCCGTTTCCTCCTTTTATTATCCTGCGAGACTGAGCGCATCCAAGAGACGGTAAAACAAAGGAGGGAATCTCCTCCTTGCTGCTCAAAATGATGCTCCACCTATTCAAACCCGCCACGAGAGACTTGATCTAACAACACCAAAAAGAAAATGCAACTATTTCGCAGTCTATACATATGCGTTATTGACTAAGCGTGAGGTCAAGATGGCTGGATATTGGCCAAGTTCTTTTTTTGCGTTTTTATGGACCTCGACTTTGTCTCGGTCCATAAAAACGCAAAAAAAGAGAAAAGAACGAGGCCAATATCCAGCCATCTTGACGGAACAAGCTTGCTCAATATTATAAAGGGTTTATTATATGGCTATACCTCTCTCTTCTCGTTTTCCGTAAGACAAAACCGTTTTCATGCCTTCATATCACTTTTTGTTGTAATTTTTGTATTTCCCGAAACTCGTCTATGTTTTCCGGCTTTGTCTTGACTGTCTTCTGCCGCCTTTTTCGACTCCATTGCGACATTGTCAAAAGTTACGAACTTTGTAAATCCGCTTTACGCAATTTTTTATTCTTTCGCGGGAAACGGGCAGTCCCGAGCGGGCAAGATCGGCCAATCAGAGCACAGAATTAGCTTCATGTTGCCCGCTCGCGAGGCCCGCCATATAATAAACCTGGTCATTGTAAAAGTTGAAGAAACATTAATTTATGATTGATGTTTGTCCACTACTGTTGCTTTTCCTCAGAAATATGTCAAGTATGTGCGCAACTTGCTGTCAATCACAGCATCAGGAGAACACTGTGTGTTGGCGACAAGAGCTGATGATAGCAGTGGCCAGGTAACGAGATTATCAGTGCTATTCTTTGTGGAATTTCATTTTTAGTCGGCGGCTGGTGGGATTTGACGGGGGGTGGGGCATGCAAATTTGTCTTTTCTCGAGGGAAGGGCCTGTCCGGCCCAGCGAACCGAGAGCGAGAAGAATCTACAATTCAGCCTTTTTATTGAGAGAACTATGAAAATTAGGCTGTCATGGTATTTATCTCGGCTTAGCGCTAACCGTGTTTCCAACAACGCTGCGCTGGGCGATCAAAGAATGTAACTCGTAACCATTCTTCAGGAAATTAAGGTTCGCGTTTGCGGTCATAAAACCATGAATATTCTCTTATCGTAGATAATTTCTCTCTTTTTAGTACTTGCTAGGTAGCTGTGACTGACGGGCAAGAAACATGCTTAAATCAAATAAGGTTGATCGATTTATGGCAAACGGCAAATTTCTGAGCCTGACGTTAGCCGTTTGCTGTAAACGAGAATCTTAATATCTCTAATGTTGATGTGCGGGGCTGTTAAGCCTTGTTATCATATACCAGAAAAATCTCGGACGATCACGGAATTCACTGTTTCCCGACCGTCCTACATTTTGCCGGCTAATGAAAAACTGCAAGAATCGTAGAGATCCCCGGATTGTCGGGGATGATCGGGGAGAAATCGGGAAATGGTGGGAGGGTTTCTATTTTCGGATATATCACTTCAAATATCAACTCAAATTTGTAAAAAGTTTCGGCTGCCGTCCAATTTGGCCTACCTTTACCCGTAACAGCTGCGAAATCCCCGATCCTCTGGTGTTTTCCCAACGCATGAAAACTACGCTTAAGCTTAGTTTTGTATTCATTTTCAGCATGTCCTTGTGCTTTGCAATGCCATCGGTACACCGTTAGACTCAAAGTATATCGAAATAGGTAAGATATACCTCTTACTAACCGAGTTCGAGGGCCGTACTGCCGGTTAGGGCTCCTTGTTTTTTCCAGTTCAATTTACGGCCCGAGTGCGAAGCACGATGGCCGTGAATTGAACTGGAAAAAACAAGGAGCCTTAACTTGCAGTAGGGCCCGAGAAAACGAGGTTAGTAAGATATTTATTATACCTCTTGGTAAACGAAGCGAACAGGAAAGCACACGCTGCAATTTAGCGGACCGTACTGTAGAATACGACGCGCTAAATTGGCCAATCATAGCGCTCGTACTATCTGAGAGATATAGTAAACCAACTTATTATAGCAGTGCACATATTCTTGTTTTGTTTTTCATCATCACTGCTTTGCACTTCAACAAGGAAGCAACTATAGCCGATAGTGTCGTAAGAACGTGGCGGCGAAAAGCCTTGTCCATACGAACAAACTTTATTTGGCGAAACTTAAAAGCCTCGGCTACTTTGGTCGCTGCGCATCAGACATCTAAAATACCTATTTCATTGTCCTTTTGTTACACCTAAAGTGCTTTCAACGATCATTTTGCAGCTTATAATTGTTATAAGTGTGCATGCAAATAAAAGATTGATTTATTGATTGAAACACCTCGACGTCAACATGTAGTTAAGTTTCTTGTGGAAGGAAACAATTTGACTGCTCTATCTACACCAGAGACGTTGAGCGAAAACTGATATGAAAAGCAGTTTGGTGCTAAGTTAAGAGAGTTCATCTTCTAGTCCTTTTATACCCCATGCAGAACCTCTGTTTGTGGCTATGACGAGAAGTCACGTGATTGTATCGTCAAGGGAAGCCTTCTATTCGTGGCAATACCGCAGTCCAAAAAAACTCACCGCTTTGGAGCTGCAGACGCATACGAAGAGAAAAGATGTCAGAGAAAGGTGGGTTGAAGAGATCTTCACGTCAATCAGTCAGTCAGTCAGTAAGTAAAACACGAAAATTTTGTTGTATCAAGCGCGTTGATAAAAGGAAATTAACCATCCCAAGGGGATTTGAAAGCTGACGTTTCAAGCGTTAGCAGTTCGTCTCCGCTCTGACGAAGGGCCATTAACGTTTGAAACGTCAGCTTTCAAATTTCCTTATGGTGGTTAATTTAGTTTTAACAACTCGTTTGACACAACCAAATTTCCGTGATTCACTCACGTGATTCACTCACCCACCAACGCAGCACTACAGTTTCTTTGGAAACTAACACCATTAGTACGTGAAACAGTTAGCCTGCCAGCCCGCCTGTCAGTCCGTCCCGTCCGTGCCGTCCGTGCCGTCCGTCCCGTCCGTGCCGTCCGTGCCGTCCGTGCCGTCCGTCCCGTCCGTCAGTCAATTCAGTCAGTCAATGAGAATCGGTTATGGTTGTCTTATCTTAAAAACGAACAAATATGCTGTTTTTCGGGAGATCATGCATAATCAGTCTTAGCTGTAATCGGGTTTTCAGAACTTAATAGTCCAATCTTTCGTGAATTACTAGCCTGAACAACGTTGGGGCGCAACAGCTGTCCGTCGCAGGGATGTTTCTCTAAACCAGACCGACTTTCCTCTTTAAAGAGGTGTCTTTCTTATATACCAAAGGGGACTCTGTTATAAAACTTTTTAATTCTGAGAAGTATAGGTTATGTTCGTAACTCAGATAAGATGTACGACATGTAATAAACTAAAACACGAAAATTGAGGAGCTGACTTAAATGACTTATGTGCTAGCTTATGACTTTCGTGTAAGAAGAAAAGTACTGAAATAATTGTACAAATTAGTAAATGCACAATATAGAACACCAATAAACGCAAACATAAATTTAAATGATCTCACCAATATGCTCTTTAATGATTATCTCAACCTTCAAGCGATGCAGGAACTTCTTACTATCCTGAATACTCCAGTCTTCGGTAAGACATTCAGCTTGAAACTTGTATGGGGCTGAAACGTGTACCAGTGAACCAGTGCTTCAGGATATTCATTTGATGAAGTAAGACATTTGGACCCTCAAGACAAAGTTAAGAGAAAAGAGAAAACTGAAAAAAGAAAGAAAAATAACTGAATATGTAAACAAATAAATAAGGCAACGGTGAAGGTAAAAGAAGGAATCAGTTTGCGGAATGGCACGTGGCATGACCGCGTAATTATGCGGAATGTAATATATACAGAATGACTCAAAGAAATAAATTAACTCTAACCCTTAAGGTTTTAGGGTTAGAGTTAATTTATTTCGTCGAGTCGTTCTGCATATATTACATTCCGCATAATTATGGAATTCCGCAAACTCATTCCATTCTTTTACCCTCACCGATAAGGCAAGCGTCGCACGTTTCATCCCTTTATCAGTTTCTGTTTTAACTTAGCACTTAAATATTGCTATAGACGGCCTATAAAAGGTCCGATGATTACAAAGAATCTGGAATAACTATGAACAAAAACGTTTTGTCAAAGTTTGAAAGTTTATGCTTAAAAGTGCCTGGAAATGTACTTGCCACTATTAAAGCGACAGCAGTCAAGCGAAAGCTTTGTTTTATATGATTTCTGATTTGTTTAACTTTTCTTACATCATCAATTGCATCAATTGAATGAATGAATTAAAAGTGTATAACTATTAAAGATAACGAGACGCGCCTCGTGATAAACACAAGAAATCGAATTAATGTCAGGTGCACGGTAGAAAATGTTTAAAAAAATGAAATAAAATATGAAAACAATACTAAGCGTAGAGATAGGAAGAACAACAAACCGATATAATTCACAAGGGGCGAAAATTTACTTTTCCCACAAATAATTAATTCCCAAACAGAATGTTCCATATTGATGATGTACCCTCGGGAGCAGGAGAAGGCATAAAAGATGTGAACAAAGCTCTGGCGGTAAGTTTGATCACAATATAAGTTCTTCTTACACAGTTGAACCCTTTAAAGACCCATTGGTTTGTCAACACTCCCGTAAAGCATCACTATTTAATGAATGGTACAAAATTACGACAATTAGTACATTTGAAAACATGGTCATTTTTTATGCCTATGGACTGGTTTTCACTAGCGACGGAGTTGGATTCCGATTCGTAATCGGAACAGTAGAGCGTTACGATCTGATGAAAATCAAACATCGGAGTCGTAATCAATTCTTTTGAGTTACCGCTCCGACTCCGTCGCTTACAATCAAATGAAACCCATACTGTCGAGTCACAAGCAGAAGTGGAGGAATAAATCAATCACAACGCATGAGACCGAGCATTATTATTGGGTTATTCCTCCGCTTCTGCTCGCCACTCCGACAACGCAGTTTTCAGTACATCGTAAGCGGCGTAGTCGGAAGCGGAGTCGGAAGAAAATGGAACCTTTCTGATCCTTGCGACTCCGATTCCGTCGAGCTTACGACTCCGTTGTTCGGTTTTCACTTGGTCGTAAGCGCTCTTACGACTCCGACTCCGACGCTCGTGAAAACCGAGCTTAAACAAGTCCTCCCAACTGCAAATTACTATAAGTTGGTTGTTGTCGCCGTCAGTGTATTATGGATACACAGTAGTCGTCGTCGGTCCCATAAATGGCGTTAATGTGACTTCTCTGACAACAGTTGTTTGAAAGATGTGTTCTGACATTTTGCAGCCGACTCATGATCCAGTGTGTTGCATTTGTGCCTCTGACAAACTTCTAATTTTGGTGAGTATTGTTTCCTATCTGAGGAAAACATGAAAATTTTAAGGAGCTATGTGGACTCGGACCGAAATTATTCATCTGCCAAGATAATTAAATATGACCGTTCGTTTGAGACCCACGAGCCATCTCAGGCACATTTTGCATTTTTTTTTCTTTTTCATGACAAATACCGCGAAAGAACTAAGCCTTATGATTTCCGACGAAGATTGGTTACGTCACATTACTATCTCAACCACAACCTGGAGCGGTTATGTTGCTAAACTGACTTAAACTTTCATTGGCTAACAATATGAACATTGCTATTTTAGGGCCGTGAGTCAGGAACCATTCACCGTTACTCATTACCCAAACTTGCTCTTGAGATGAAGAATGTCCTGAATTGCCGTCCACACCACTTTTCACTGAACTGCGTCTCCTCGTAAGATCTTAATCGTATTAATTGCATTTGGTAATTCAAACCAATACATGTAGACTGTTCCCTTAATTTCCACGAAACGCACACTCCATCATATTTGTTTATCTCCTTTTGTTGTTGATTTGAAATTGTATAGCGTATGAAATGAGTGTGTGAATTTATTCCGCTAAATCATTTAGAGCGGTTTTTCAGTTGAGTGTCGTCAATACCAAAGTAATTACTCCGACCAATCACAGCAAGTGCAAACAGCGCAATGAGCCGATCAAAATTCGTAGCAGTTCCATGTAACTTGCTCAAAGCGCGGGAAAAATCGCGGGTGCAAGTCGCGATTGGTTTTTGTTTTCCTTCTCATTGGTTGATAAACTGGCGCGAGATTTTTAAGCCAATCACAAAGCGTAGCAATCGCAATCGCGTAATTACTTTCGACAGTCATTTGAAAACCGCTCTATGTGCTTGTATTGATTTTTCTGTATCTTTTCTATCTTCAAGGCGCTTAGCAATCATCGACATTTCAGGAGTCTTATCGTTCTTTGATCTGGTAAGTTCCATAAAGTTTACTTGTTAAGGTTTTAATGCAGTTAAGTGCCTTCGTTTAGTTTGAATCCCTAGGAAGAGTTCAGTACTTCAGGAAAAGTATGTCTTTCGACAAGCTCCAAGGGAACAAGAAATTAGCAGGCCTTTAGGCAGATATTGACATGTAACCGTTCTTTGCCAAAACACAGCAACAGCAGCAGCAGCAGTAAAACAAAAACAACAGCAACAGCAACAGCAACAACAACAACAACTGCATCAGCGTCAACAGAGCTGAAAACTGCATTAATTGAATTCATCTGGCCTTACCTGTTCGTTTGTGGCTTATTTAAAACCAGTGTTTTCGGTGATTTGTTGCCTTATCTCTGTCGCCCTTTTACAGGATGTGAGGAAAACGGACCCCGCAAAAAATGAAACTGTTGTTGGAGAACATTTGAAGTTTGAGAGAAAGGATGTGTGGGACATGAAGTGGGCCGACGTAAGTCAGGTTATATAGTAGTAATGGCAGTTAACAAATTCTTCTCCTTCGATTCATTTGCCAGACATGACAACCAATCATATCCTTCTGCCCAGACGTTCTTTTGGCTGGTCACGCAATCTCTCCTCCCCAATCCCGACAGCGAGCGCTCAAACTGCACACCGCAGCATGCCAAAGGCTGCGGTCAAAGTTACATGAAATACAATCTACTTCAAAATTAAGATAAAGTTTGAAGAAAAAGTCAGTAGAGTAAACGTGTCGAACTTGAATCTCTCGCTTCGCTTCCGTCAGGAGATGAGCGATGGAAAAAAAGTGCCTGCCAATCCTAAGGAACGTCGTTCGTTGGGGAGCCCAAGTTGCTTCACACTAAAGGCCCGTTTACGGTTTCAACGTTTGCTTCGACATGCGCTCACCACTCTTCTGAACCAAATTTCGGGTGCGTCTGAACAGGTCGTCCAACATTGAAAGCTTGTTGAAAGCGTGTTGAATCAAATTTAAATCGGTTTAAACTTTCATCGATTCAACTTTTCCTCTGATCTCGAAAATGTTGAATGGTGCTGAAGCCGTCTGAACACTCCGTTCCGCAATTGTAGAACACACGCATGCATGCTCACATCAAATATTTTAAACTGGACGAGAGAGTCAGGTTTCTGGTTCTTAGTTCCTCGCAATCAAATTTCTCTCAGTGTTGGCTTATTTGTTGGAACCGTTTGAACGGCCTCCGCACAACTTTGAAACCGTTTACACGGGCCTTAACGATTAATATCCAGAGTTCTCGGTCTGCTCTTGAAATGTTGCCTTGTTGCTACTTACCACTGGGATGCATCATTTCAATGTCTGTATTTTCAAGGATAATGCAGAGTTGTTTGCAATGATGGAGAAGACAAGGATGTATATATTTCGAAACCTGGATCCCGAGGTATGGCAATAGACAGCATGGTATACTGGCCTGCTCTTATACAGTTGTGACACCTTTGGCGCTTACCATTTACTCGAACCATCCGGCTGGAAATTTTAGGTCTAAGTATTAGATGATGCGGCTTATCCTAATATTAAATAAAAGGTGGATAACGTACAAAATTTACTAGTATCAACAAGAAAGCCCAAAAATGACAGAAATAAGACTGTCCATGCCGATGCACCATCAGTAATTTCTGAAAAGTTCCACATGGATAGGTGCATACCATTTGACGTTCCAGCCGGAATTTCCTGGTTTTCCGTGTAAATGGTAAGTACCCCTTGTGTATTAAAGGAGCTTTGTCACGGGAGTTTCACTGTTTCGTTGTCAAAATTGAATAAAAATCATTCCTTATTTCCTTTACTTATGCGTACAGTATTCGAAAGATATCAATTGACTTTCTTGCTGGAAAAGCCATCCATACTTTTGGCCATTTCTCAGTGAAGATTAGATGCTTGACTTTGAAAGAAATAGCTTCTTTTTTTAAAGTTGCATTCCGTTTCATCCTTGCGAGCCTTAACAACAGGAGACGGTAAATAATCTTGAGTAAAGACAAACTGCGTCATTGTTTTTGGGTCTCCACTGATTTAAAGGCGTTTTTTAGCTTTGTACAGTCAGACCAAAATGTCCTCGTGTGGCATGGCCCTTCGAAAGTGTGAAATTTATTGTTACTTGAAAAATTGCGATTTTCCGGGTGAATGTCGTCCTAAGAAGGATTGATATTAAAGATTATGATAGATTTAGAATCACTTTAACGGCAGAAAGCAAAGGAATTTTCCTGCTTGCAAAAGTGAAGCTGGTTTAGATTAAAGTGTTTCTTGCCTGTTAGCCAGCCCCTGCCATCAAGCAAGTACTGAAAGCGTAGAAATAAGCTAGAAAAAAGGTAACTTTCATGGCTTCATAACAACAGCAGCAGTCTGCATTTGCCGTTTACCGTAAACGTGTCTTGACTGACACAGGTTTCCACGACCTGAGCAGAAATCTGCATGAGAGTTAAGTGACAAAAAGACAGCACCAGAATAAAGGGCTTAATTTTGAGCGGCGGTCAACCGCGTGCTTATGCCATAATTTCTTATTAACTTGTTGGTAGGTTACCGATCGTTTCTATAGCTGCACTGCTCTCTTATCATTTCAGGAACCAATTTTGAGCTCTGGCTACATTTGCCAGTTTAACGACCTGGAGGTCAAGGCCGTTCTGCTGGATGAAATCATGAAGGTTAGTCAGCTGAGGCTGGAAACCAAAATGGAGCGTAATTAGAAATCTCCATTGTGGAGATAAGGCCGTCAAACAACACGAGAGGGTGGTTGAACTGAAACGCTTTGGCGCGACTGGTCACACGTCTAAAATTTCGATGAAACGATAGAACCATCTCGAGTGTGCGATAAATTACATCTGTTCAGTGTTTGTCCAGATATTAGATTGGCGGCTTCAGAGCATTTTTCAATTAAGTGCCTTAAAAGTGCTTTGGTGCGACTAGTCACACGTCTGAAATTTCGATGAAACGATAGAACCATCTCGAGTGTGCCATAAATTACAACATCTGTTCAGTGTTTGTCCAGATATTAGATTGGTGGCTTCACAGCAGTTTTCAATTAAGTGTCTTAAAAAACCAAAAGTGTCAATCACGTTCTGAGGGAAATAATTCACGTGACATGGTTTTCAGAGCCAATCAGAGCGCAAAGGTGGTAAACGCAGCCGGCCCCAAGCGCGGGAAAACGAGAGTGTCTAAGTCGCAATGGATTTACTTTTGCATCTGATTGGTTGAAAACAAAGGTCGCGCAAGTTTTTTGGTCTAATTACAAAGCAAACCACGCCCAAAGCAATCGCGTAATTACTTTCGACACTCAACTGAAAACTGCCCTATTACTTTAAAACGTTGTATGCAATAGCAGATATTGAAAGAAATGATTGTGAAGTGCGGTTTAGAAATGAATTCAAGTATGGCTTCATAGCTCAGTTGGTAAGAGCACTGCACCGGCATCGCAGAGGTCGTGGCTTCGAATCCCGTTGAAGTCACTTGAATTTTTCAAGTGCATATATGAGACAATTGTTTAAATTGTCCAGAAAGTGTGACGATCATTTCTTCAATTCAATTAACAATTATTCGCCGAAGGCGAAGTGAATATTGGTGAATATTTACCGAGACGTAGTCGAGGTAAATATTCACTGAGCCTGAGGCGAATAATTGTTTTAGTATAATTTTCAGCGGAGAATATAAGAATTCGCAAAACAACGTGCTAAAACACGATAAAAAGGCACGAAAAGTTCTTGCTTAGCTTAGCAGCCGCGCCTCCAAAATGTTATATTCACCGGGTAGCGCGGTGAATATAACACCGAATTCTTATATTCACCGCTGAAAATTATACTAATAGCAGATATTCTCCGGAAAGGAATCTCCCGAAACCATAGAGTAAGATTTCGTTTGAAATTGCAGGATCCCGATCATCCAAACAAAGAAAACTTAATTGACTTGGAAATTAAGGTAAGATTTTTATACAGTTCATTACAAAAGTAGAAATCCGTTACAAGTCCGTTTTGCGTTTCATATAACGCTTTTTGATCCCAAATATAACATATAATGAGATGCCTAGAGTAAAAAATTTCATTTATATACTGCATAAAGAGCAGGATTTTCTTCGCTTAAAACTCTATTTTGGCGTCCACATCCCAGTTAATTCAGAGCAACTGTAACATTCTTCTTGTTTTCTTTACAGAGTCTTCGAGACGCCCGTGATCTCTTGGAAAAAGTCGGTATACCGGATGCTTCTCAGTTCATCGAAGATAACCCTCACCCCAGACTTTGGTATGTCTGTCAGTGTATAATTAACAATTATTCCACGAGCGCGCGTTGGATATGAGATGATAGATAGCCAACGAGGCGCGTAGCGCCGAGTTGGCTATAATCATCTCATATCCAACAAGCGCGAGTGGAATAATTGTTTTATTAAAAACGCCCCCAAGATTAGACAAATCTTCCCGAATTTCAACTTTTAACTACAAATTTCGACAACAAATTCCTGAATTTCAACTTGCATTGCTTTGCTTCGCATTATTAAACTATAAACACAGATGCTTAAATTGTCAAAATAAAGTTTAGAAGTTGCTACCTTGAAATATTCTCATGCCATACTTTGTGGCTCTCTTTGTGCTCCCTGGTGTTGCGTTTTGTAACAGTTCAAGGACTTCTTTTTCATTTAACTCTGGTGCGAAGCGATTATCACTGGCCGCCATTGTTTTTAGCTCCCTTTTAATTTTAAGCTGACGCGTACACTCACGCGTACACTTATGCGTACGATTAAGCTGACGCGTACACTTACCATATTTGGAGGTCATGGTATAATGGCTCATATACCATGGCCACTAAGCCAATGAAAAGCCTTGAATTGCATTATACAATGACCCAGTTTTTAATAAGCATGATTAGCCTGCATAGCACGCGTATTTTCTAGCGAGTGAGTGCTAAATATTCCGATCAAGTGTTTTGGTCGCCATATTGGATTGGTGAGATAGAGGAAAGCATGGAGCGAGTAACGAAATTTTTTTTCACTACCACCTCGCTAGTACAGTTTTGTTACCCGCTCCATGCTTTCCTCGATATTATACCGATTCAATGTGGCGACCAAAACATTTGTTCGAAATATTTAGCACTCGCTCGCTAGAAAATACGCCTGCTATGCAGGAGTATTTGCTATGCAGGGAAATAAAAGGAAACCACGGACAGGTTATTTATCTATTTTATTTTTATTTTCGTGTTTGTAAATAGACCTCACGTGTCACTGAAACTGCAATTCTTTGAATGATTGCAGGCGATTGCTGGCCGAGTCATCTCTTGAGAGACTGGAACTAGAGGTGGCAGAGAAAGCTTTTGTTCGCTGCCAAGATTATCAAGGAATTAAGTTTGTCAAGCGCTTGGCCAAGTTGGATGTAAGTTAATTATGCCGTTTTTCTACTGTTCGTATTGGGCTCATGCCGTCAGCCACCTGTTGGTATACACACAAGCATTTACAAAAGACCATGGAATTCTCATAGATGACAATCTAGGTGTTGTTTCTTCGTTATAGCTGCGTTAAGTCGTTGAATAAGTTCACGTTTATTCTGAGACGCTTATTTTCAGAATGAAACCAAGAAAAAGGCGGAGGTTGCAGCTTATTTCAAGCGCTTTGAGGAAGCAGAACGGCTGTACTTGGAAATGGACAGGAGGTAGAGAATATTTCTGGTGCATTTTGAATAATAGTGCTCCTTAGGCGAGAGTAGGCGCTCAATCTGCCATCGGATTGCTTGGTGGACAGCGCTTCAATCATGCGTGCTAACTGAACCCTCTGAACTAAATTTGTACCTATTTTGACTTTCTCCTAAGTGCGAAGATACGCTTTGCTCGTATGGGTGTAGGCTTTTCCTGCGTGGATCAGGGATCTGCCTCTTTGCAGTTCGCGCCGCAACCAATCGTTCCCACAATTTTACAAGTCACTCAACAGACCATTTTACAGTTGTGTACAGTTGTGTTACCTGGCTAACGAATGGAAGTGAGGCTACCAGTGACCTTGTTTTGATACAAACTTCTTTGCTTTTCTTATGTAAATAAAGACTGGTTTGAATTACAACAACACACTTTGCATGATAAAAGCAGTGTGGTCACTGGCAGCCTCGCTACCATTCTGAGGCCGGGTCACTGAGAAAAACTGTAAAATGGCCTATTTCAAATAGCTTTTTGATAGGCCCCATCGGGGAACGGCCGGAACAAGTCTACCGCCCTCTCTGTACTAGTAATGTATACATTTCTCCATTTTCTCGTTTCAGAGACCTTGCTGTTGATTTGAGATTGAAGCTGGGGGACTGGTTTAGAGTAGTTCAGTTGTTGAAGACTGGAGGGGCAGGGGGTAAGTAGATCTAAACTCAAGCACTGAACTCATGGGCCGAGTTGTTTGCGACAGGGCTCGGACTAACCCTTTGTTAAGTCCTGTTTTCCTGGGCCCAGTTGTTCGAAGCAGGGTTAATGCTAACCCGGGATAAATTACCATGACAACCTATAGGTTTTAATCGGACTTGACCCGGGGATAGCGCTGAACCTGCTTCGAATAACTCGGCCCCTGGATTGATCGTGTTACAGCACCAAACGTGCTTTGAACAACTCGGCCCAGAAAGCTTTTGTTTTTTGTTTTTTAGCATTATTTGGTTTCATTACCTTATACTTAATTACGTAAAAAAACAAAGGGAGAAAAACTGAAACTTCGTACAACGGAATAAGGAAGAGAAAGAAAAAAAAATAAAGGAAAAGAGAAAGGTATTTGTAGCCAAAGGGGCAAGCACGAATGAGAGTGGTCACACTGAATGGCATTTCTTGTCGATAGGCGATGACCAGCTGTTGGAGCAGGCCTGGAACGCAATCGGGGATTACTACGCTGACCGGCAGAAGTGGCAGAACGCGGTCACATACTACGTACAAGGAAGAAATCAGGCCAGGTTGGCTGAATGTTACTACATGTTGGAAGATTATAATGGCTTGGAAAAAATGGTGAACAACCTGCCAGAAAACCATGCTTTGTTAGCGGTGAGTACAAAGCAAGAGCACCGTGGGTGGGGAGTTTAACAAAAAGAACAGCTCCTGCCAGTTCGGCCGATTTGTAAGGAAATCACTTTTGAGCCGGGCTTTTGTCTTAGTGGGGGGGGGGGGGGGGGGGGGGGGGGTGGATGATGGTTCTTAGGATAAAAATGGCTGCTCAATAAGAAAAGTGCATCTGATAGACTGCTGGAAATAACCCAGGAGAAAAGCTTACAGTAACATTTTGATCCTAGAAAATATGTGAAATTTCATATACAGGGTCCGCACGCACCTTGAAAGTCCTTGAATTTCAAATCTAAGAATTCAAGAACTTGAAAGTCCTGGAAAATTGCATTTGGTGCTGGAAAGTCCTTGAAATTTGTTGCTCACGGCATCCAGCCCAGGTTATTTAGGGGCTAATATGGCCAAAATGTTACTGGCGGAGAAGTAAGGATACAAATGGATTAAAAAAAAAGACCGCTAAAAACTATTCCACTGGTTTGATTTTGCACTTCATTGAGTCCTTGAAAAATGCGAATTGTGTCCTTGAAAGTCCTTGAAGAGTACTTCAATTTTTGACCCAGAAAAGGGCACGAACCCTGCATATAGTTTAACTGCGGACATAGAATGATTTTCAAGTTAGGGGAAAAAAAATCCAGGCTTGAACTGTATTCGAGCCCATGACCGTGCGCGTGCGCTGAACTCTGCTCAACCCACTGAGCTATCAAGCCATCTGGGAGCTGGTAACTAGCGGCTTCGAGCTACATCTCTTAGTAGGTGAATGCCTGTCACAGTAATATTTTTCTTAGGGGTATTCTTTTCTTGTCTCAATCGAATAACATTTTCTTTCCATCTGAGTTTTCCCTCATGATTGGATTTCAGGAGATTGCTGGTATGTTTTCGACAGTCGGTATGTGTGAGCAGGCGGTAGCGGCTTTCACTAAGGTAGGGGTATCATTTAGAGACTTTTTCTGCTCCTCAACAATCATTTGGGTTTGGGTCATCCATTTCTGTTTTCCATTTAATGTCCCATTTTATCTTCCCCCCGTATTTCATTGAAACGTATTACTTCAACAGGCGGCGTCGTGGCCCAGTGGTTAGGGTGCTGGATTTGTATGCAGATGTTCCGGGTTCAAATCCCACTCTGACCACCAAATGCACTTGTCTTCGGTGGTCCCGAATTCAACTTTCGTGATCGGAAATTCAACTTCGGTGATCGGGTATTCAACTTCGGTGATCGGGAATTCAACTTCGGTGACCCGGAATTCAACTTCGGTGATCGGGGATTTAACTTCGGTGACCCGGAATCCAACTTCGGTGACCCGGAATTCAACTTCGGGGATCGAGAATTCAACTTCGGTGATCGGGAATTCAACTTCGGTGATCGGGAATTCAACTTCTGTGACCCGAAATCCAACTTCGGTGACCCGGAATTCAACTTCGGTGATCGGGGATTTAACTTCGGTGATCGGGGATTTAACTTCGGTGATCGGGAATTCAACTTCGGTGACCCGGAATTCAACTTCGGTGACCCGGAATTCAACCTCGGTGATTGGGAATTCAACTTGTAAATGGCCAACTGGTTGCCTCCTTCCAGTTTGGATTCTTAACGTTGTTCTGTTTATTTCAATTGTTACTTTCCATACACGGCTCCACAAGCTTAAAGCTTTAAATATAACCGTGTATAAATAAAGGTTCTTTACTTTACTTCTTTTTTTATTTTGTTTAGACGGGGAAGGTCAAAGAAGCCATTGATTGCTGTGTTCAACTGAACCAGTGGGATCAAGCCATTGAGCTTGCCAAGCAGCATAACAATAAAGAAATTGACACTCTCCTCGCAAAGTACGCCTCGTATCTTCTGGAGAAAGACAAGAAGCTCGATGCAATTGAACTGTATCCTTTGATTCCAAAGAAGGCGTTTTGTGGCTGTCATGCCTCATGCGTGTCTTTTCATTTGGCGAGAGCTCAATTGGTTGGTTTTGTTTTTTGGTCCTTTTCGGGTGACATCTTGGAGAAGCTCATCCAGACCATTATCTGCGTAACAGCTAGGCACACCATGGTCCTTTGGAAGGTTTTTATGACCGATTGGTTTCTTGTGGAGACGCACTCTCTCTTCCACTGAAAAGGGAGAACGATTAGGAACATTCCATTACATGAATGAAGTTACTGTTTCATTTTAAGAAGCTAAACGTGGAACGAAGTGAATATTCCTTTTTATCCAAGTTATTCCTTGATAAGCCGTAGGTATCGAAAAGCAAACCATTTTATCGATGCTGCGAAACTTCTTTTCAAAGTAAGTTTTGTCTGCATTATATATTGGAGACTGGCAACTATGCTTGTGCACTAAAACTCTATGCCTGCTATATATTTTTTTTCAACAGGTCGCGGGTGAAGTGTCCGATGCCAAGACAAACCCATTACGTGCAAAGAAATTGTATGTCTTGGCAGCTTTGTTGGTAGGTATAAAATATAGTCGATTTTTTCCGAGACGACAAACTCAGTAACTGATTTTATTTTGTGTTGATTATAGATTGAAAACTATCACGATCACGTGAAAATGACGAATATGAAAACAGCGTCAGGGAAAGACAAGAAAAGCAAGAGGGAGGTGAGTTGCTTCTCTGCCCTGGTTTCCTGTCTGATGAACTAATTGAGTCTCGTGCATTTTTTAAGGTGTTTGTTTGAAGAAAAGGATAATTTGTGAGACAAAAATTTAAATAAAAGGAAAGAAAATCACCTCGACCTTAACCTTATGTTGTGTTTCTGAAACTGTCGTTAAGACTACTTACAACGATGTAATGTGAGCGCTAGCCACAAGTAGATTGAGAATTGCGTAAAATTTTGTGTGCAGCTTCCGTTAGATTACTTTGATAGGGTAGTGTACACCTAACCACACTTTAGGTTCTAATTTATTGATCTGGTTTACTTAGACTTTTTCTTTTTGTTTCTTTGACATGACTGTTCTATTAATTCTCTCTTAGCTGAAAAGGCTCTTACGTACTAGGCAGTAACAGTAGTGTATTGGGGGGGGGGGGGCAGGCCAAT
>BLFK01000644.1:5114-29139 GCA_014634185.1 Astreopora myriophthalma | reverse complement strand
AGAGCAAAAAAACACAAATAAGAAAATCCCACAGAGAAATTAAGCAAAGATTTTTTAGCCCTACCACTATAAAATGATCTCCGCGGCCACTGATAAATGAGTAGAAGTTCCAAGCTATATTTCAATATGGCGGGCAACTGAAACAAAGCATGCGCCAAAGCGAGGGTAAATTACAAGTCCGCATAACGTACTATGATCAGCTTCATGTGCACCATGCACTTTCACCTGTGCCCTCCTCAGTCCGCCAATCTCACCGGTGGTTTTCTCAGTTTCCATTGATTTCCCCAGTTCTCGATGTCTTATAGTGAAACTCGTTCTTACAACGAACAAACGTTAAATTATAAACAGTGCTAGTTGCTATCAATGGAGTTATCGGCCATTTGCGATTTTTTTAAATTTGGCGTTGCCATTTTTGATCTTGTCGGGCCGTGGTTTCTGCTGTTAATTGACAATTGAAATTTCTTTGGCCTCAAACACTTGGCCAGCTACGATACGACATGAAGAGTGGAGAATTCCTTTTAATCTGGGTGTTATGCACACAGAAAGGCTCAAGTACGAATTTAAAATACTTAAAACAATTGTTAGTTTTATTTTAGTAATTTCATAAGCTTCAGTTAAGTTACAGATTGATAAGAAATGTGTCGATGACCTTTGATGAAATCATGGAGCTTGTGACGTAGTAATACGTGCCTCAAAATGAGGCAAAACATTGCATGCTGGGCTAGCCAGGTTACTTGGCCAAAAACTTCACAGCTTTTTGTCCGCGAGCCGTTTTAGGACCATATTTGGCTTGACCACATTTCGTAAGCGCGACGTACCAGGCAGGATACTTCTTAGACTCGTAGGAATTGTACGCAGAGTCGAAAATCTCCTTGAATACGCATTCGTCACTTTCTTCGTCCTGAAAAATGAACCACGGAAAATTATTCCAGACCGTAGAGCTGTTCCAACGGGACAGACTATAAGTGATAATTGCCAGAAGAAATACATATCTAATGGCTGTAACTGGTCGACAGTAGGATGCCTGAAATGCGTGCAATTCCACATTTGGTTTCGCGGGCGTTAAGAAAAAACACACAACAGTGCCAAAGACTGAGAAAGGAAGAAAATTAAAGCGACTTGTATAACTCGAATCTTAACTTATTCTTGCGCGCATGTACAATAAATGAGTTGTTGTTGAAGCATAGATTTGATGAATTAATTTATGTAAAAAGTAATCATACATGTCCAATACTCTGACATAATGAGATTCATAATACGTCACAGTAGATATCACAAAGTGTCACAAAGTGTTTCGTTCTTCATGTGTCACAAAACTGTTACTATTTTGTTAAGAACTAGGGTTTGGGGACACTTTGTGATGTCTATCACAAGGCATCATGAATCTCATTATGTCGGAGTATTGGACAACCCTCTCGAGTTGGTGCCACCAGGAATAATAACTTTGTACTCACGGTGGTGTACAGTGAACCCGTTGAACTCATTGCAATGTATCTCCTGGAAACTTTTCCATACAGTAGGACTTCACCAACTCCAACAGATGTCATTTCCAAAGAAGCTAAACAAGAGTGAAAAGCGCTGGCTAATGACTGGACATTTTGTACAACTAATTTTTCCATCAATGACCGACATAATGGACATAATTATATCGAATCGGAACTACAACACAGTCTCTCGCGTGACCAGCAGCTGTAGTGTTCAAAAAGTCGTCCAAAATGGCTGCTTTTTTTTATAGTTTTGGCCGTTGTGATGTCTGAAGAAACACTCCATTTGAATGTCACTGAGCTGTCAGTATCCGTCTCACAGCCAGGGGACAAAAACTCTTTATTATAAAGTGGAGAGTGTTTTACTAGGAGCTAAACCACTCATAGATTCCGTGAACCTCGTTCCAAGGGAAAGACCCTGGGAACGACTTTCATCCGGGGTTTTCCGTACGTCACTCTTGCGTGTGTCGTATCGTTCAATGACGTCGTGATTGTCAGATGTCTTGATCTCCATATACAGTAAAAACAACATTTCACGCTGGCTATAGATATCAAGTTTATGTTCTCCCCGAAAAAAAAAAGCCGACTCGTTTTCTTCCACTCGAAACATTTCCACCATGTAAAATTGTCTATTTATGGGGCGCTACATTTTATGTGCAATTGCTTTCTAGTGTGTTCGGTGTCAAATTTCTTTTTCGTGTCTTTGTACTTGAGCACCACAATGGTAACTTCCGTTTTGGTTTCAAGTTTCAAGGGGAAATTGACGCGATGACAGGAAGATCAATAATCTCCTTTGCCGTTTATTGATGGCTTTCGTTTCCTGTAAGGAAACATCTCAGTTTTCTTGAAAGTGAAGTGTGAGAAATAAGTGGTCACCGGTGATGGCCGAAAACTACTGTTAGTTATTATTAATAATTGGTTCATGCCTTTGGCGTTTTTGGTCAGTACGAGAGAAGCGCAAGAGTCGCCCGAGAGAAAACTCTAGGTTCTTGAGTGTTCTTCAAACTTCTCAACTACATCATATCATAGATCGATATACGCACAACTAAATGCACGACCCAATTGTTTTACAACATTAACAATGCATTTTCTGCGTAGAAGGAGAAATGTTGAGATCACTTGCGTTATCAGCCTGCTTAAGATTAAGATGAACCGCACGCGTAATGAATTAGATTGAGTTGATCAGGTTGCTAATTGCTTGCTATGTCATAAGTAGTGTTTAAAAAACGAGCAGCAGTGTTTTTACACCCGATAAAACACACGGGTTTTCGGAAAGTAACTGCTGTTAGCTTTTTTCTATTCGATTTATGTTACAGAAAAAACGAGTTTAACACCGAACTTACGAACTGTAAGTGACTTCATTTTCAACCTTTACCCTGTGATTATTTCATTTGAAATTAAGATTCTTATAACACTACAACAAGGGTGTCTAACTACTAGATCATCAGGTCGAAGGAGCTTGCCCATTATGATTATTAAGTTTCATTACTTACTTCATTACTTACTAAATTTATCGTTTTGGTCTCCTGTTCCCTCCACTCTGTCCTCAGTTATTCGCAGGTAATACCCTTGTCGACCAGCCAATCGTGTGTTACGCGTCACGTTTGCAGTAATTTTGTCCCCCATTTTCAACAAGACACGCTTTTCTTGGCCGGCCCTATGAAGACTGTTCCGTCCTCCTTTGCAAAGAGATGCTTCAAGAAAGTGAGTGCCAGTTAGCGGCTGCGACTCTTAAATTGGCTGGGCCTTTTCTTTGCATTTCGCACGTGGATGTCACGTGATTACGTTGGTATCTCTAAACAAAGAAACAGCAGTTAAGGGGACGTTCCCATGGGGGATATCGCAATTTTTGGTCAAAATTGTCTAAATCTAAACTGTAAAAACTTCGTTAAAATTCAACATGTTTGTAAATCACCAATTTCGAGAAATGAACTGAATCTAGACCAAGGGGATTAGGCGAAATATGTTACAGCCGATTTACAAGCGGAAAACGTCCGAAAAACGTCGGCCGATTAAACCCATCCGTATCTTGGTTATCTGCAGCTGAAAACAACTATAAACGGTTTCTTTGCATCAAAAAAGCCTTTGAAAGGAACTTTGCTGTTTCGATACATGAAAGAGCGTCCTTTGGATTTTCAATGTGCTACTAAAAATAGCGTGATACTGCCTCTTTAAATCACCTGGAATTGAATTCTTATGCAAACATCGTTTCTTTCGGTCGGAAAAAGAAAGCTGTTGATCACGTGAGTCAATGGGCTCTTTTGCCCTTTTCCCGCGCTGGACGCCGGCTACCTTGACTTGCTTTGCATTCTTATTGGCTATTAAAACTAAGTCGTGAATGCCTTCGTTTTGTGATTGGCTGCGAGTCGTCACAGACGCGAATAACACGTCCCTTATATGGCAGCAACGGAAAACAATTTTAACAGACAGATGCATGGGTGCGGTAACTGAAAACGAATAAATTACAAACAGAATCGAATAAATCGACTAAGCGAAAATAAAATAAGTGCAGAAAATGACAAACAGAAGGAAGCGACGAATACTTACAAGACGACAGGACTGTAAGGACTTAGCGAACGGCTTCAACTAAACTAACTTCGAAGTTATTGACCTGACGACTTAAATTTTAAAGTTAACTAACCCGAAACTACCAATCAACTAACATTAGCAAGTGACCAATATATATAGTAATATGCAAATTTAAAAAAAAACTCACAAGTACGAAAACTACCTATGCTATGACAAAGAACGCTAATGAACGAGAAACTGAGCATAAAACCTAGGTAAACGAAGAAGCTAATTAATGCGAAACCAAAGACAAGAGCACTGATGAGCATGTGAAGTGACAGATAAAGGAATGAACGAAATGGTGTTACAACGATAAGACATAATACGCAACGCCTACTACAATACACAGCATTTTCGCGCCTATACAGGCGTCCGTTGTTCAAAAGGTGGATAACGCTATCCACCGGATAAATCGCTATCCAGCGGATAAGTATCAGCAAAACCCATTGACGTATCCAGTGAATAGGGATTTATCCAGTGTATAGCGCTATCCACCTTTCGAACAACTGGGCCCAGGCCGAAAGGTGTATTTCCTTAAGAGCGTGATTGGGTCTGCAGGTACCTTCCTTTTGGTTTTACGACAGTCAATTGAAAACCGCTCCAACACCTGCTTGTATTAAACATTGCTCCACCAACAGACCCTTACTTGGTTACAATTTTCTCTTTATTTACTTGAAAATGCAATCAAGAGGCATGTCAAAGAAGCGGTTCCGAGGTTAAAGCGGCAATACCACAAGAGTTCTGCTGTTGTATCGTCAAAACCGTGCAAGCATAATCCCCGTATTAACCATTCTTTGACAGAGTAGGCTTTAGTTATTAGTGTCAATAAAATCCGCCATGTTATCAATGTGTGCACGCAAGAAATCATGCGCTTTGAGGTTACGCAATGCAAAACTAGGGAATCACCCAGTACCAATGGCCTCATGAATACACCAGCAGATGACAACAAAAATGCCACTGACACCACCGGTCAAGGGCCTCATCGCTGAAGTATCTCAACAGCAATTTCCATTCTGTACTGAGGGGTTGGAATGTTGGCCATTGAGAAGAACAATTTAATCATAATCACAGTAATAAATAGTAACAATCATAATAGTAATAAATAATAATAATACAAGTTGTGTGGCCAAAAGGGCGAAACAATAAATCACATTATTAATGAGGAAGAGATTTTGGTACGGAAAGAGTGCAACAGAAGACAGCAATATTGCCAGGTTGGTCCACTTAACCACAAAGGCATCACTCTACTTTCCGTCCCAGGCAAACTCTTTACGAAGATCGTTCTCAACCGTTCCTTACTAGCTGTCAGAAGCAAACGCCGTCCCCAACAGGCAGGCTTCTTGCCTCATCGCTCCATCTCCGATCATATCTTTGTCCTCCGCCAGATGATTGAAAATTCACGCGAGTTCCGCAAGAACAGACACCTCTATATCGCCTTTATAGACATTAAAGCTGCGTTTGATACTGTGGATCACGCGGCAGATTCTCAAGACCATCGGCATACCGCCCAAAATAGTTCGTCTGTTTCAGCAACTGTATGGCAGCACTGAAAGCTGTGTTGGGGTGAATGGAAAGGACTCTGGCTGGTTTCCCCATCAACAGCGGAGTCAGACAAGCCTGTGTGGCTGCTCCTGACCTTTCCAACTGCGTCATTCACTATTTGATGACCAAAGTCTGTGAGAAGGTCCCTGGAGTGTCCTTCGGCACGTACCATCTTGCCGACCTCGAATATGACGAGGACACCACCTTGTTGGCACCCTCCGTCGAGTAGCTCAGCCAGGCCCTGGCCGTCTACCACCAACTTGGCCTCAAGGTCAGCTGGCCAAACAAGGAATGCACATCGGCCCAGATCCTCCTCCCCTCCGTGCAGGCTCTGATGAGGTCGAGTTTGTTATCTCTTTTACGTACCTCGGCTCCACCATCACCCCCACCGGAGACCTACGACCTGAGGTAGATCGCACACTTGGCCTGGCCGCCGGAGTCATGAACGCCATGCGGAGACCTCTATGGCGTCACCGCTCCATCTCCTGACGCAGCAACCTTCGTGTCTACAATGCTTCCGTTCTTTCTGTCCTCTTATACGGTGCTGAATCGTGGCCTATCTGCAAGACCGTTGCCGCACGACTCGATGGGTTCGACAGCAGGTCCCTTGAAGCCATCGAGAATATCAGCTGGCACCATCATGTCTCTAATGCCACGCTCCGGGCCCGTACACAACAACCCCCTGCGTCTTGTCTTGCAACCCAAGGGCGCATCCGGAACGTCGGAGGAAACGATGGCTCGATGGGGAACGGACGAGGTGAAATCTGGACTGGGCCATTCCGTTTAATATCCATATCCCCCCTATGCATGAGGTCCCTAAGAATGTAACCCCTAAGAAATAGAAGATCAAAGTGACACAAAACAACCCTCACCCTAAGCCAAGTTTTCTATTCCCCCTCAGAAAACAGGGCCATTTTGTGCTGTACCCTTCAGAAAAAAAAAAATGGCAAGATCGATCAAAGGATGCCGACTGGCTTACCCTTTAGAAATGACTTTGGTGACTCCCCTGAGAATCTCATCAATTTTTTTTTTGGGGGGGAGGGGGGGATGGTCCATTAAGCGAAACTGAGTCATGCCCCAGGACCGGAAACGATGAGTCTCATCCACCGACTTCCAAATGACTGGCTGACTTAATTCTACGAGGTGATAGGGTGAGAGGTGAAAGAGGTTAGAGTAAGGGGTTGCAACTGACTTCGAAGAAGCACAACTCCGGGAGAAAGTAACATCTTGACGAACTTGTTGCCCCTGTAAAACGCAGCAGGTTCTTCAGCATTTATTTCAAACAAGGAACAGGACACCTCAAACCCCACTTATGATTACTAATTACTCTTGATTGCATGGAAACACCTGCGATAGAATCATCCGGCAGCTTGAACCAATATTCCTCTGAAAAGCTAAGTTTTTTTTCCTTCACTGCTCGTTCTTCCAAGAAAGAAAGAATGATGTATTTAACTATTTAAGTTTTCATCAATGTTTCCGAAACTGCACGATGCGCATGTTTATTCCTTGATCTATAAAATCTCAACTTAGCCACTTGTTCGTGTTTCATGAGGTATTTTTGCATGGAGCAAAGCTATAATAAGAATATTCATCGTAGCCATATAAGGGCGAAAAATGTGTGGCGAGTGATGAGGCTAAGGCTAGTATCGCCCACTTAATCTGACAAGCCTTTACTATTTACACTAAATATTTACAACATTAACAGTTCAGTTCTTCCCTTTCCGCACTCCAAAACGAAAACCAACAATGACCAACAATTCCAAACAACCGACGTCCGAAAACCGACAAACCGACCCTCAACGCTCGCTTACCCACTCTTTCACATCAGCTTCTCTCAGCTTCTCCTTCGTTAACTTTTTACTCCTTCGGTCCTCCTGTTCTTCTCTAATTTCTTATGAATAGTTCTCACTCAGTTCCTCGCTCTTTGCTCTCTTGTTGGCCGCCGAGAAAGGGGTTTTGTCGTAGATGCACGGCTGGCACCCGCCAGTGACTCTCGGCAGTGATTCTTTTCTCGCGTTATCCGCCTTTCACATCTTATCTCAAACTTCTCCTTTCATCCCTGCCCGCAGGCCTTTGTTCTCTAACTTTCGCTGTCTTCAAACCGATCAGCAAACCAGCTCCTTACTTTCCATCAACTGTTCACCACCCGTTTTCAACTTACCACGTTACTACATTTATACACGAATATCAATTAATTCCACAATTAACACTTACGTACATACTTATTGTTTAATACCGCTACATTTACAATACATTTCTAAACCTACACGAGAAGAACAAACTTACAAGATCTTTTTTACAGACTTAGCAACAATATGGCTAATTACATAATACACACTTGAACGATTGTAAACACTAGATAATTAAGACTACGGAAATTTAACGAACACTGCGACAAAGGAAAATGAAACAAATCAAGGCTGATTACAAAAAAACTCCGTGACAGGTGTTGCATTGCTTTTCTGGCCGATTCGTTGAATACTGATTCACACATGCGCAGTGAGCATCATAAAAAACCACGTGTTTTTCGCGAGGACAGTGGGCAAGCAAAAGGGCTTGCAAAGGCTGCAGGCACCGATTCTTTTTGCTGCGATGCCACGGTTTTCAGAGTTTTAAGAGTGTCAATTTCGTTCAGTGATAGGGTGACAGATATCCAGTGGTGCGTAGACAATTGGTGGATAATTGAACATGATATCGGTGAGCTCAAAATTCTGTCGTTTGGTTTGCGGTTTCCAGTATTTTCTGCGAGTCAGTGAAGACAGGGTGGAAGGGACTCACGACCCACATGATCAATATGGTATGGCAACTAATCTAGAACAAAATGAACGATACCGTAATCGCATCAAAGCCGGTTAAATTTAACCACCGGACTGGAAAGCGTTGTTTTAACTTTTGTTTGTTTGTTTGTCTTTTTCGCTCACAACGTTTTTAGATGACGAATTAAATACCACAGCTTGAGTAAAAATTCTGGTTTCAATTTTGGAAAAGAGTGCGTGGGTGATGCCAATTAATTATCGCTGTGCTTCGGATTTTGAAACTTTGTGGATTTTGTACAACGGAATTTTAATTTTAAAGTTCATATAGTATGCCATAAAATGTATTTTGATCATTGCAGTTGTGCTACCAGTTTTGAAACTTCATCGATTTTCAGAACGCCGTGTTCTCATCTTTATACTTGCACATGCATGTAACGATCTGTTTATTGATTTCATACGTATTCGGGTACGAAAATAAAAACAATTTCTACCTTTCGGTTTTTAGCGATCCTAGAAATAATATCGTTTGAAGACAAGTCAAAAATATTCAGAGGAAGAGCTTCCCAAAAATATATTGGAGTGAGCACGGAGGGAAACATTGTAACTTACGTAAGTATTCTCAGCGCCATAGCCAAAATAGCCCGTATTCCGCTTAGCATGCGTGTCAAATTTGTATCCTGGAATGACTAGAATGGATAACTACAAATCGGATTAGGCAGTCTTTACCCTTTATAGCAGTTTTTTTCTCCTCTGGAAGCGCGAGAGTCATACGAAAGTGAAACATGAGGAGAGCGCACGTAGAGCAGTAACAAAGCTGGTGTGGTTGTGTGATGACGACAATAGACCTTATCGCGGTTTAAGCCGCCATCTTGACGGATATGAGCAAAGCCTGGTGTAAAGAATTTGCAGTGATTGTATGATGGGGATGCGATGTCAAAATAATTTTCGTAAAACGGTAGCTCAGAAAAATTTATGCATTGCGAATGGTTATACTGACCAATTTTTTAGGGACCAACCTTTGCGTGAGGTTGCCCGGTATAGTTTTTAGTACATTTGTCTGTAGTTCTTTATACCACAGTTTTCCCACAGACTGAAAATTATTGGGAAAAGTATGGAAAATATGAGAACGCTACAGGGTAACGCCGGCCTACGAAAGGTTAGTCCCTAAACGAAATTGGTCCGCAGTGTAATTCTTTGCCCTGTAGCTTCAGTTCGCAGTTTCCCATACAAACAGTGTCAGTGAATAGGCGATTTCCGAGCCTCTTTTTCCAAGCGATTCTGAGTGAAAAGTCTTACTATGCATATGAGTATTTAAAGACTTTGCACTTAGACTCGCTCTGAAAGAGAGGCTGAACTGAGTGAAGTCGGAAATGGGCTTTTCTTCAAGCTTTGCCAACCCGTCAAGATGGCGATAAGGTCTATGACGGTGATGGTGCCGATGTTGTTGTTGTTGTTGTTGAAGGTGATGATTGTACAAACGCCTCATCAACTTTCTTTTTCATTCGCTTCGTTACTTTTGTTAAATGTGTTCAACAGTTTTGTTGTTTCTTTCTGTCGTGTTTCGACAGTGCCGTCTTAGTGTTAGGTTTGTAATTAGTAGGTCTTGTTCTAGTGTTGCATCTGTAAAATTCTTTATCTCGCGTGTTTTCTTTAGTTTCCTATAAATTGTCAAGTTTCATGTAATTTTGTCAGTAACAGAGCAAGAAAAGAGAGAGTTTTGATTATTCTCAACCTTCTAGAACCGGGTTTTGAGTTAAGTGTTGTCGATTCAGTAAAAAATGTTAGAGAAAAGTTGAAGTGATCTTAGCTCGTATTCCAGAAGTATCTGCATTATAGCATACGGCTATAATGATGATGCATGACATTCTTGCCTTTGAACAGGAAACCATAAACGAGAAATGTGTATTCACAGACGAGAGCCAAATGCAACAGGGCAATGGAAATGGCGAAGACAACTGTATTTTCACTTGTTATAGCTCGTTCCAGTCCAAGTGTTATCCATTATGCTATTTGGGACTAACGGCGAGTGGTAGTGCAATCTTGATGTCTTTACCAGACAAACAGGCAGCGAGAGGCGACTTAAAATGCATAGACACTGACTTGGACGATTACGCGCCTCTCGGTCGTTATGAAAATCACAGCTTTGAGAATTTTGAGGTACACAATACATTGCACAGAAGGGCTAAGAATGGAGTTCACTGGCGGTACACATGATGTAGAAATTCAAGCCAAATATGCTGCGATTTGCATTAATGGATGACGAACATTCGCGTGACCAGTGTTCGCGTGTCCACTATTCGCGTGAGCAACATTTGCGCGACCGGCGTTCGCGTGAGCAGCTTTGGCGTTCGCGTGAGCAGCTTTGGCGTGATGATGTTTGATGATGATGATGATGATGATGTTTATTAATCGATAATACATAGCAGCCTAAAGGCTGAATTGCGTATCATACAAAATAGATATATGAAATAAAAAGATAAAAACTGTACAAAAATTCCTGTATACATTACATTATTACTATTCATAATTATTCATAATTTAAAATTGATTGTCGAAATTAAGGCTAGAAGCGAATGCGTGACCAGCATTCGCGTGACCAGTAATCGTAGACTGAAATGAACTTTCTCCAGAATAAGAATAGGCTAGCAAATATGTTCAAGTAGAAATAATACAAGCACGTTTAAATGCGTTAAGTACCTTAACTTTGACGTTCATACAGCCTTACTAGTTAACCGTCAATACAGGGAATTTGTAGTGTTGAAGATTCAGGTCTTCATAAACACCGTACTGATCAATCCCAGTAGAAAGTGCCTGCTGTATTCAAGTTTTCTTTTAATCAGCTATTCAACACCAAGGGGGTTCAGTAACTATTGACAGTGTGCTCTTTCACAGACCAAGCGCTAGGGGTGGCCTCAGCCAAGGTTCAAGTCCCTAGTAGTTCTTTAACGTCCCACAAAGTCAAGTACGATGAATTGTTGTGGGACGGGAGCTAAGATTTATCATCTTTATCCGAGAAGACTAGAAAGTCTAACCGTTTGCAGATGTTATTTCAAAGGCAGCACTTTCTCCTCAGTTATTTAAGTCCTCGAGCGTTGGTCCGGCCAAGGCCTTACGCAAGGCCTCCCGCTCTAGCAACTGAGCTATCGGTCGAAGTTAGGTTATCGATAAGTTCGCATTTGCCGAGGTATCGCACATTGAACATGGGAGATTTTTCAGATTTTAGCGACCTTTATCTGAATAGAGTACGAGTTTTCCGTTCTGAGCACGAGCAGACATAAAAAATCTCGAAGCTCAAACCTTAAATGCCCTTGCTCTGAACGAAGTGGTACTTCAATTCACTACAATGTAAAGGTCGATGTAGCCCAGTGCTACTGACAGCGTTAAAAGACGTGAAAGCGGGGCATCGATGCGAAAAAGGAGAACAAAAAGCTGGAGATACTGGCCGAATAACAGAAATAGAACCAATACGGTGCCAGCAGTGGCAGAATCTCTCGAGATTGAAATCCAGCTGTTTACTGACTAGAATGGTTCTGGAACCGTTTATTTATGCTCATTTGTCAACTTCCTTTCATTGGTGGCCTAAACAAGAAGTTAACTTAGACGTTCTATCGTGTAGACTGATCGGGCCGTTTGTTTGATCATTGTTCAAACATCACCTTTGTGTACATCAGTTTTTCCACAAGCGAATACCGCTTAATTTACAACGAAGAAGTTCAGTATATAAGGGCCTAGCCTGGTCAATTCCAGCTTCCAAGCGGCAACTGATTAATACCGAGCAGCGTCTTTTTTTCGACAGTTTTAACAGTTTGGGTAATGCACGTTTCCCCAATTTGTATACCTATAAATGTTAAGCGTTAGGGGTGGGGAACCCCTGGCGTACATGGGTTTTTGATTTTTTGGAAATATTTTTTTTATCAGAACCCCAACCCGAGGTCAAATAATTGTTCAAATCAGGGCAAAGGTTCCTACCTTGGAAACCAGTTATATCGAATATCAGCATATCTGGCCGTTTATTTGTGAATTTCACCGCACTAAAGGGACAAAATGCCATAATTGCCTTATGCGTTGTTCGTATAAATAAATATACGCACCTGAACAAGAAAACAGCTCGCTACTCCTCGGGACACGCTACTGTCTAAGGGCTGAGTAGTCCCCTTCAAAAACGTCAAACGTCGCCACCCTGGGGCCCAGACTCTCAGTCAAATTCCAGAGGGTGGAGACACCAAAGGAAATCAAATGTCCCCTAAGGTATGCCCGGTTCTTCCCCCTCGGGGTTAACATTAATAGGTACTAGAAATTAAGAACTTTCCGCCGTGATATTTTGATTTTACGAGGAGTTTGAAACATAAAAGAGTCTTTAAAAAAACATATCGTTCCCCATAAAGTGTGAGCTTAATAAAGCTCTTTTATGCCGGAAATTCCTGTTTCCAGCGAGTTTAAGTTTTTCTCCCACAAACGACGGTTTTTGAGAATTCGACAGCTCTCTGTCCGGGTGCAGTTTTCCGTCCAGGCTTTGCGCGGCCGTCTTTTCTCAGCCCCAAATAGAAACCGACGCTTGATCTTGATGAAAATAGCGTGTAGCCGGCCCTTTCTGTTGTTTGTTCTATGAACACACAATCTTCGATGAAGGAATCCTGTTGAAATATCGCAAGTTTTAGTTAGATATGTCGTGGGCATAATAAAAATTAGCGACCTTCAGATCAGAGTACGAGTACGACTTCGAGTACAAGCTTTCCCTTCTGAGCACGCGCACTTAACGATCTGAAGGTCGCTATTAACGACCATTAGACTGGAGTACCAGTACGATTACGAGTTTTCCGTACTGAGCACGTGCATTAGCTGGGTTTCGCGGTTTCGAGCTGGGTTGCTCGTGCTCAGAACGGAAAACTCGTACTGGTGGTCGTACTCGGACCCTAATAACTACTGGGAGCAGACCCCACTTCGAAGAAAGTTCTGAAATGGCGCTGTCACGTTGTAGTTCAGATAAGAATAAAGGTAGATTAGTTAAACAAAGGATGCTTTAAACAGTCTTTAAACATTACGAGGGGCCTAGAAATATCCCTCAAAGTTCTTTTTGCTCAATTTGCTCGTTGGGTGCCTCTGGATTTCTACTAAAACTTTAATAAACCACGAGGAGGCGGCGTGGCCCAGCGCTTGGGGCACTGAGTTTGCAGGCGCATGCTCGGGCCCAACGCCCGCTCTGCCCACCAACTGGACTTATCTTCGGTGGTCCCAAATTCAATTGCACCGTGCATTGTAAACAGCCAACTGGCTGCCTTCTTCCGGTGGGGTTTCTTATGGGCGTTTCTTATGGGGGTTTCTCTATGGGGGTTTCTCTATGGGGGTTTCTCTAAGGGGGTTTCTCTATGGGGGTTTCTTATGGGGGCTTCTTATGGGGTTTTTTATGGGGGTTTCTTATGGGGGTTTCTTATGGGGGTTTCTTATGGGGGAGCAGGGTTGGCACAGTGGTGAGAGCGCTCGCCTTCCACCAATGTGGCCCGGGTTCGATTCCCGGTCTCGGCGTCATATGTGGGCTGAGTTTGTTGGTTTCTCTCCTCTGCTTCGAGAGGTTTTTCTCCGGGTTCTCCGGTTTTCCCCTCTCCACACAAACCAACATTTGATTTGATTTGTTCTGATTTCAGTTGATTTGTAGTCTCCCCAATTAGCAGAGCACTCGTGCTCAGCTAAATAACCTGAGACGTAAATAAAGTGATTATTATTATCGCATTTATATGTTTATTTGAGATCGTTTCTTTCTGTACACAGCCCCTCAAGGTCGAAGCTTTAATCACCGTGTATAAATATTCTTTCCTTTATTAGAGAAAAGGGTGACTGGAAGAGTGATGCATTTTTGGTGTATCTCCTTCTTTCCGCTGATGATAAATTTAAAATCCTCATTTCCATCACATCCAGACTCTTTCCCACCTCTTAATATTTCATTTCTTTTTTCTTTACTTTTACCGCTGATGACGTGATTCTAGCTGAAGCTGAAGAAACATCAGCAAGCGTGTTAAGTGAGCATAAACGCTTGTTTGTACTCACATAAGTAGAGAGGATTCCATCGCTATCCATCCCCACATATTTATTAGCTGACTTCCCTCGGATTGCAATTCCTTCTTGAACCACTGATTCCATCTCCAAGACGGCTGAACAAAGTAAGCAGTTTTCATGATTTGAGAAACAGCAAAGTAAACTGAAAACTATGATCTGTGACGGTATGTTTACTGTCATATATTTACTCAAATTCATTCGAGTCCCGAGTTCCTTAGGATTTTCGTTCACAGAATCGACCCGTGACAACAACCTGGCAACCTGTTGTCATCACGTTTTTGTTGGCCTGTCTTTTGCAAAGCTATCAGTTGCGTCGGGTGTAGTTATAGACGTCCTCAATATTATGTGACACTCACAAAAACATCAATTCATAACGTTTCGTTTTCTATGAAAATGAAATTCCAGCCCACAGGAGGCAAAAAATTCCATCGTAAAACAACAGTTCGTTGATCGCTGAACACACGCACTGAGACAGAAATTCCTCAAAGCAAAAATAATATGCATTTTTCAGCTCAGTGGTAAGATCGCACAAGCGCTCGTGTACGACTGAAGAGTAGAGCGATTTGCAAGTTGCTGAACATTCCCCAAGTTACAATTACAAATACAGTTCAATTTTTATTGAATGTCGTCTTTCATAAACGACATTGATTTATCGTTATCCTTTGTAAGCGTTCTCAACTTTCGTCGGCGAGAATTAAATCTAGGTCAATCTACTGACAAGTATTGGAGCTCGAATATTAGATTCTGAGTCGAGATTGTGTGATTAGAGTTCATTGGGCTGTCCAAGCTCGTCTAGTAGTTCACGGTCGTTTTGGTAAGCTGTGCCGATTATTTTATCCAATTCAATCAAAACTGCTTATGTTCTTTTCTTGATGACATTTTCATACTGACTTCACGCATGTTGCCGGTTTGATTTCATCTGTGAATTCATTGACATAAAAACGTTATAACTCACTGTAGTCGTCGTTTTCATCTTTAGTCCCGCTTACACCAACTTCATCCACTCGAAGGAAGTGGCCATGCCGACATCTCAAGCGGAATAACCCCGGAATAAGCTGCTTACGTTCACCCATGCTCTTATTTTGTTTAATTTCTTTGAGGCCTCGTGGCAGCAAACGATTTTAGGAGAGGAAAACTTACTCAATTCACTGCAAAACTCGATACGGCATCTGCAACTAATAAAGTTTTTGTGCGGTCACCCCATTATATACAGTCGCGCATGCGTGTATGGGACCTTTGTGCTGTAGTCTAATTACAAGAAATGCAAGCAAAGTGTGTTTGTTTGTTTTAACTTCAACCGCGGGGATGTAGACAATACTTTATGATGTTGCTATTGAAGTGCATAGGGTGTAGTGAGCGAACCACAGGAATGGTATTGGCGATTTGTGTGCTTCCTAACGCGTTTGTTCAGCAGCTCAAATCCCATCAAGAAGTTCACAACAGCCTACAAAGCAGAAGAAAATAAAACAAAAACATAACCGGCGTTTCGTGTAATATGATAATAGTTGTAATGTTAAGTTACTTTATTTACCACAACTCATGTTTACTTACATTTTTTTTGGTTATTGTTGTTTCTTTTCCAGAATGAATGAAAATGCTCTTTGCTATAAATAAACTGGTTCCCACTTGTTTAAAAGACACAACTTCTGCATACTAACAAGTCTAACCACATTATTACACGATCAGTGTTTCCTCAACTGACAGCCTAACTTAGCAGTTGAATTGCACTTATGTAAGCGTGTGAGGTAAGTCCACTTCCTCGATTGATGTTCAGTTTTCCTTGTGAGAAATCGTTTCTTCATGGTGGTCCGCTTACCAGCAAAGACAAGCATCCAAAAATTTATTAATGATGGATGAGCATATTGTTATACGGAAACCACCTTAAAAGAGACAAGCTGAGGTTGAATTTCTGGTCACGAATCATAATTTATCAGACGTTTTCGACCAAGGTGGATCTTTCAGTCCCTGGAGAAATAATGATTTTGTTTTTTTATTCTTGTCATTTATCTAAATCTCTGTGGCATGGGATTTTGAAGATTAAAAAAAACAACTCCAATGACGCGTTTTATTTTATCAGGGCTAGAAATACAAAGCGCAGATAAAACACTACTGCTCGTTTTTTGAACTGCACTTCAAACACGTTTTATGTAGAGTCTCGATTACAGTTAATCTGAGTGTTTTTTTTTCCATAGGCAAAAGCGGAGGTCCATAACCCAGAAGTCTCCATCTGCATTGCAATGCGGCCCATCAGTTAACGGTAATATCTATTTTTAGAACAGCTGCTGCATGATTTTGCATTTAGCACGAACATTCCCTCGTGCGGCTCTTGTTTGCAGACCAATCAGACGCGTTGTGGTTATCAGGGCCAATCTGATTGCCCGTTATTTGCCGGGACCTCTATTCTAAATTTAGATAATACCGTAAACTGACGGGCCAAAGCCAAATAAGTTCTGGGTTATGGACTTCTAGCAATAGTGATATTGCAAGAGTGATATAGCTTTGCAGGTTACATTGTTACTTAATTATCAACATTTTAACCATTTTAATGGAAATTAGCCAATCACGTAACAGTTTGATCAAATTTTTCCGGCCAAGAACTCCACTGCTCTCTGAGATGGCGCAGTTTTGGGCCCAGGCTTTGCTCTGCCTTCGTTTGTCAGCGCCAGGAACCAGCCGGAATAAGGCCTGGACTCGAATGAACTGTAGCCATTCCTGTTGTGATGTTCTTTGAAAACACAATCCTCGATCAGCGAATTCTGTTAAAAGATGATAGAATTAAAGCGTTTTAATAATGAGACGTATACTCGAAAGGAAAGATGATCACGGGCTCCTGTTCAGACTTCTGAGTAATTTGCAACTTGAAATTAATGATACTTGTTCAACAAGTAGATTCCATGTTGCCGTGCGTCTGTTCAGTAACAGATCATAGATGACGTCAAAATGTGGTAAGTGTAGACTTGAACACAAACGAGTTTATTTGATACAAAGATCTACTTTTACTAAAAAAAGAGGAATGTAAATAAAAACCATGCGAAATGAAAATACCAGCGTCAAAAAAATACAAGATTTGCAGGCTGGAAAACGTGAAAAAACAAAACAAATCGTGTCAACTGGAACCTTCCTCAAGACTCACACACGTGCACCTCCTCGAATCCCATAATATATAGGTCGAAATCCCATATATTTTGTACCAGTGCCGCGCGGACGTTTTGTAACCTACAGTAAGAACAAAAAAGTGGAGCACGAGGCGATAGCCGAGTG
This sequence comes from Astreopora myriophthalma, assembly GCA_014634185.1. Classification (NCBI taxonomy): domain Eukaryota; kingdom Metazoa; phylum Cnidaria; class Anthozoa; order Scleractinia; family Acroporidae; genus Astreopora; species Astreopora myriophthalma. The sequence goes on along the minus strand of BLFK01000644.1, from coordinate 11,477 downwards.
TGTCACTGATGTTCTGACCACATTTTGACGTCTTCTATGATCCATTACTGAACAGACGCACGGCAACATGGAATCTATTTCAGTGTTTTATATAATAAAGAGAAAAAACAAAACAAAAACACGCGTAAAATGACGTCATCTATGAGTCTGTCCTCTAATAGATCATAAGTGAGAACCAATCAAAACACGCGTAGAATTGAGCTTATTATATAATTTCTAATGTTATACGGCATTTATATAGCGCATTTTCCACGTTGAATGTGTTGCACTTTATAACACTGTCGCAATAATTGTCGTCGGTTATCATCATTATCATTATCATCATCACCGATAGTTATCAGCTTTGCTTTAACTCAGATTAAAGAATAGCTAATCCTCCGAGAGTAGACCATTTCCGAGTTCAAGTCAGCCTCTTTTTCAAAGCGAGTCCAGGTGCGAAAGTTTTGGAGTAAAAACTCTTTTTCATAAGAAAGACTTTGCACTTAGACTCGCTTTGAAAAGAGGCTGAAGTGAACAGAAATTGCCTATTGATCTCTATTTTCATGTAAACATTTTATTTTGTTACGGTTAAAAAAGCCTGGGTGCTAACCACGTGAGTGCAAACCACAACTTGTTTCCCATCAATTTTGCAGACGGTTATCAGGCTGTTTGCAGCCCTGAAGTTTACAATGCTATCTAGACGTAGCCTGTCCTCAAACACTGCGGTCTCGTGATCTTTGCGGATGTACCTCTGTAAAGGTACGACAAACCGATAATTAATAGACGTAGATTACGTCTTTTTGTTGTTGTTTTCCTGTTTGTTAGTTTGTGTGTTTGTTGGTTTTTTTGTTTGTTTCAAAAGAGGAGAAGACGTCGGCCCATGACCTCAATTCTGAAAGGCACCCTTCTAAATTTCCCCTTAGACACATGTAGAGTGGAAAGAGGACATTAAGACTTACGTATGTCAATAGATTTCCATCCCTGTTCATTCCAATATATTTGTTCGCCGATTCCCCTCGGAACACGATCTCCCCCGGACCCACGGAGATCATTTCAATGATTGCTGGAGAAAAGTAAAACAAAACGCTTACTTTGAAGTAAATACATGGAGAAAGTCGTGATAGCAATATTTACAAGTATTTCTGAAAAATCCCTGAACTTCAAAGGCTTTTATGTCAGTTGAAACCAAATAAATCAAACCATTAACGCGCGTGGGATTGCGGAAACCGGGATTTCCGAAGCCTTGGAAACGGCCTGAAAATTAAAATTTGCAATGTTGCATAAACTTTGCATAGAGCAGTATTGTTTTCACTTGAGTGTCGAAAGTAATTACCCTATTGCCTTCAGCTGGTTTTGCTTTTGGTTTGCTCTATGATTGAATCTAAACACTCGCACGGACTTTTCAACCAATCAGATGCACAAATAAAACCAATTGTGACTTACTCACACTGGCTTCCCCGCGCTTGGCGCCGGCTGCGTTTACTTCAGTGCTTTGCGATCTGATTGGCTTGTAAAACCAAGTCGTGAATTACTTCGATTTGTGATTGGCTGAATGGTGGATTTCCTTCTCAACGTGATTGGCTGTAATCTGTAGTTGTTTTGGCTTTGTTTTCACGGCACTCAAATGAAAACTGCTCTGCTCTGTGTTGGGGGATACAAATATCACCCGTGATACGTTTATCCTCGTGATACGTTTATCCTCGTGATATGTGTTATCTAAGTTATTTCCACCATTCCAGCTAATACCGACAAAAAAAAGATAAGCCTGAGACGCTAGCTAACTGTTTTTCCTGTGGATCTACGGACACGGTTTTGTTGGAGGTATGAAAATCATCCAGGATTACCGCGACAATTCCACAGTTGAGTTAAATGTAACTCCAGAACTGGAGGCGTAACTAGTGGGCAATGTCAATGGTGAGCCAGTATCAGTCAAATTAAATTCTAAACTCAGTTGATGAAATAAAAACGTGAGCACAAAGACTGCATTGGAACCAAATCAACATTCCGCGCTACTTTCAGTTTTGCGGGTTCAAGTCTACTTGACCCTGTATAAGAGCATTTATTTATAGATTTTTTTAGATGGTACTTTCATGTTTTCGCCTTGAAGGATCAAAAGGAAGACTTGTAACATTTTTTACTGGACAAGGCACAAGCGAGAATTAACAGCTCAACATCTCAAGCCCACCTCTAGGATTCCAAGCGCACGATCATTTTGGTGTTTCTTAGAGATAAGAAACCACGGCATTGCAGTTCATTCAGTTTAATTCCAAGGGTAAGAATTATTATGATAGTAACTCTTATTTCATTGGTCCCGCTTAATGATCTAGATGACAGATTTAACAAATAAACAGTACTACACCAGACTGAGGACAGCACCTCTCTGTTTCTCGATATAATCATACACATTTTTTTTCCACACTCGCAGCAAACGAGTACAACTTGACAAAATGCGTCAAGGAAATTTCTTTCTAGTGACTTCAGCTTGAATCGCTTCGCTTTTTGGATCCAAAAGCCACTGCTTTATGTTAATATCGATACCTATCATATGCGTTGTACAACTAAATAGACAGAAATAGTAAACAAATACAATATATTCTTACTGCAAGGATCGTTTCTTCCGTGGCCACTTGCCTCAACGGTGTCTTCCGTTACTCGCAAAGTAAATCCGTGGCGGGAAATTAAACATGTTTTGCGTCTCACATTGGTTGAAATTTGTTGTTGCGAAGCCATGGCTTGCAGGTCGGCGGGTTAAGTGATCCCTTGATAAAAATGTAAACTTTGCAGGTAGCGATGAGATAGATTCCTAAACAAAAAGGTTTGGATCACTCCTCTGACAAAACTCTTCGCAAAGGAATTACAAATGCCATTCAGTGCACAACATTTATCTAAACACTTTGAAAGACTTTATATCCGGCTGAATTAATTTTTACAATATCAGGACTGAACATATCACCAAAACACGTACGTATCTGGCGATTCCATTACGTTGATGTTTTTATCGGAAAATGTAGCGTTTTTGTGTCCATGTGTGGGTTTGAATAGATTTGCAAGCAGTTTTTGATTACTCGTGCGTGCAAGGAACTGTTTTCAAGAATAGTGAGGTATTCACACTGAATATAAATACGCGTCAGGGCTACCTCGGACAACTTATGACGCTTACATAAACTAGTGAATTAGTCACACTGCCGTACCAACGCCAGATGTAACACGAAAGGAAAGAAACTCTTTCTCTAGAAATGATAGAAAGGCTAGAAATGGTGATGATGACGAGAATAATGATATTATTACTATTCTTCTTATTAATGTTATTGTTATTATTATGTGCCGGTATGCGTACATCATTTTAATTCTTACTGTTTATTTTTCTACTACCTATTTTATTTCTACTTAATTATTTTTATTTTAATGATTGATCATCACTATGGCTATCACTTTCCCTCCGACTATGACTATGACAATTGCTATGGCTATGATTATGGCCATGACCATGACTATGGCTATGACCATGGCTATAGCTATGAATGACTATGGCTATGGCTATAGCTATGACTATGGCTATGCCTATGGGTATGCCTATGGCTATGACTATGGCTACAGCTATGAATGACTATGGCTATGGCTATGGCTTTGGCTATGACTATGGCTATGGCTATGACTACGGCTGTCACTATGGCTATAGCTATGAATGACTATGGCTAGGGCTATGCCTATGGCTATGGCTACGGCTATGACTATGGCTACAGCTATGAATGACTATGGCTATGGCTTTGGCTATGACCGTGGCTATGGCTAGGACTATGGCTGTAAATGACTATGCATATAGCTATGAATGACTATGGCTATGGCTTTGGCTATGACTATAGCAATGAATGACTATGACTATGGCCATGACTATAGCTATGAATGACTATGGCTATGACTATGGCTATGGCTATGAATGACTATGGCTATAGCTATGAATGACTGTGGCTAAAGCTATGAATGAGTATGGCTATGGCTTTGGTTATGACAACGGCACTGAATGACTATGCCTATAGCTAAGAATGACTATGGCTATGGCTATGGCTATACCTGTGAATGACTATGGCTATGACTGTGGGTATGGCTATGACTATGGCTATGACTATGGCTATGGCTATGACTATGACTATGACTATAGCAATGAATGACTATGGCTATGACTATGGCTATGAATGACTATGGCTATAACTATCCCTATGACTATGACTATGGCTATGACTATGGTTATGACTATGGTTATAGCTAAGACTATAAATGACTATGCATATAGCTATGAATGACTATGGCTATGGCTTTGGCTATGACTATGGCTGTGAATGACGATGCCTATACCTATGAATGACTATGGTTAAGATGGTGGGTATGGCTATGACTTTGGGTATGACTATGGCTATGGCTATGGCTATGGCTATGAATGACTATGGGTATGGCTATGACTATAGCTATGAATGACTATGGCTCCAGCAATAAATGACTATGGCTATGGCTTTGGCTATGACTGGCTGTGAATGACTATGGCTATACCAATGAATGACTATGGTTAAGACTGTGGGTATGGCTATGACTTTGGGTATGACTATGGCTATGAATGACTATGGCACTGAATGACTATGGCTATGAATGACTATGGCTATGACTATGCCTATGACTATGACCATGGCTATGACTGTGGCTATGACTATGAGTATAACTGAGACTGTTTATGACTTTGGCAATGGCTATGACTATGACTGTGGCTATAGCTATGACTATTACTTTGGCTATGGCTATCACTATGGCTATAGCTATGACTATGGCTGCAGCTATGAATGACTATGGCCGTGGCTTTGGCTATGACTACGGCTATGGCTATGGCTATACCTATGAATGACTATGGCTATGGCTATGACATGGCTATGACATGGCTATGGCTATGATTATGGCTATATCTATGACTATGGCTATGACTAAGGCTATGAATGACTATGGCTATGACTATAGCTATGAATGACTATGGCTGTAGCTATGATTGACTATGGCTGCAGCTATGAATGACTATGGCTGTGGCTTTGGCTATAACCATGGCTATGAATGACTATGACTATGGCTATAACTATGCCTATGACTATCACTATGGCTATGACTATGGGTATAGCTATGACTATGGCTATGACTATGGCTATAGCTATGAATGACTATGGCTATGGCCATGACTATAGCTATGAATGACTATGGTTATGGCTATGACTGTGGCTATGGCTATGACTATGGCTATAGCTGTGACTATGGCTATGACTATGGCTATAGCTATGACTATGGCTTTGACTATGGCTATAGCTATGAATGACTTCAGCTATGGCTATGACTAGGGCAATGAATGACTGTGGCTATAAATGACTATGGCTATGACTATAGCTATGAATGACTATGGCTATGACCCTGGCTATGAATGAATATGGCTATAGCTATGATTGACTTTGGCTGCAGCTATGAATGGCTATGGCTTTGGCGATTACTATGGCTATGAATGGCTATGGCTATACCTAGGAATGACTATGGCTATGACTGGGGGTATGGCTATGACTATGGCTATGACTATGGCTATAGTTATGACCATGGCTATGATTTGGCTATAGCTATTAATGACTATGGGTATGGCTATGACTATGGGAATGAATGACTAAGGCTTTGGCTGTGACTATGGCTATAAATGACTATGCCTATAGCTATGAATGGCTATGACTATGGCTATGGCTATACCTACGAATGACTATGGCTATGACTATGGGTATGGCTGTGACTGTGGCTATGACTATGGCTATGGCTATGACTATGGCTATGAATGACTGTGGCTATGAATGACTATGGCTATGACTATGGCTATAACTATGCCTATGACTATGGCTATGACTGTGGCTATGGCTATGACTATGACTGAGACTGTTTATGACTTTGGCTATGGCTATGACTATGGCTTTGAATAGACAGTCATTATCATCAATGGGTTATTCCAGAAAAAATCCACACTCCCCCGAAGGATGGGATTCTGGAAATTCTCGCGGGAGGGGGATCAAAGACTCTGGAAATCCAGGCGGGAGGGGGGGTTGAACTTGAAAATGTCTTCTCCAGGGGTCATTTCGACCGATAGTTCACGCGATTCGAACGTTTAGTTCGGTGACACTTCAGCGCTCTCAGACCCTGAAAAGAGTAGAAATATTTTGTTCACATATTTCTCACCTGACATAAATAATAATCTAAGTTCCTTCGCAGGTTCTTTTATAGCAGAAAACGCGAACAACAAGATACTAAAGAACGAGTCGTCGCAACGTTGTTGCAACGAAGAGTTTGAAACGCCTGACACATTTCTACTCGTACCCAGACCCA
>BLFK01000643.1:3641-16141 GCA_014634185.1 Astreopora myriophthalma | reverse complement strand
TCGCCATACGTATCTATTATTGCCCTACTCAATTATCCTTTTGTAATTTATATCATATAAAATTACAAAAGGATAATTTTAGTAGTATGTATGTATGCAGTTCTAGTAGTATGTATTTTCGTGATGTAATTTTAGCATAGATGGCAAAAATAATAAGCTGAAACTGAACTGAAATGTTAAACCACTTCCATTTAAACCAAGGATATCCACTCTCCGTAGAATAATGCTATTGATTGTCTCTTCAACTGAACAGATTGCTGAAATTCTACTACACAACAAGGACGCGTGGCGTCAAGTGTCAAAGAGGGGAACTATCCAGAACGCGTGCCGTCAAGTGTCAAAGGGGGCACCAATCCTTGTGGTTTGTTACACCAATCATGCTCTGGACCAATTTTTGGAGGAAATCCATTCATTCCATGCTGAGGGAATTGTCAGAGTCGGAGGAAGAAGCCAAAGTGACGCGATGCAAAAGTGCAGTCTTTCCAAAATGAAGCAAAACATGCTTAAGGAGGTATTTAACGACGTCCCACGTTTCTTGTTATTCCTTTTCCCTCCAGTTATTCAGTCGAACACATTGGGAACTTCGTTCTCGGGTAAGGCAGCATAAATACACTACTACATCCCAAGCAAAATTATAGGATCGAAAAGAGGAATACAAAGTGAAAATGCTGCAGCTTCAGTGTTTAATTGTCTGTGGCTACTCGAGAACTAACTTCATGCAGGTAATACAAGGTTTCCCTGAGGAGGCTAATGTTTCCCCGTGTAACCGAACAAGACCTTAACTCTAAAAAATTTGCTCAGGTACGTTGTCAAGCCCAAGTGACCGGGAACAATAAAAACGGACCAACCAAAACCCTTAAAGTTCCCTTCCGTTTAATCGGACCAAATCTAACTGAACAACTGAATTTATTCACCGACTTCGTTGAACAAAGACCTGATCATAATCGGTTTTTTTTCCCCTTGCCTTTGTCCTTGTTTGTGCTGTTGCCTGATCAACTCTTACTGGTTACTTGTTGCCGCGGAGCGAGCGTAGCGAGGGAGCAGCAACATAATCAGGATTTAAAAAGAATATATAAAAGGGAGTACGAATTCTCGAATTCATCACTTTTTACCAGAATGCATTGCATTTAACCAGAGTGCACTGCGCCACTTTTTACCATAGGGCATTGCGCCACGAACAACACGAAGATGTCATACCGTCTTTTTGCGTGGATTCCAGTGAGAAATTTTGCTCTGATTTACCTGTAAAACGATGTAAAGGAGATCGTGATAGACTGTCACAGCTCTTGCTTTTGTTTTTAATGCAGTACGTGAAAGTTTGTAAATCTGGACGATTAATTGTGACATCTTATTTTAAACTTAGTATGTCATTTCTTAGCAGTCTCGCCTCCGTGGTCGAATTCTTAAATCAGATGAAGAGAAATCGTCGTTACAAAAACTTGTAGAGTAATTCAAACAAACGCAAACTGTAGAATACACTTATTTCATATGTGCTATGATCTATTCCTTTTCATTCAAACATGAATTCTAACTTAAGTTTTAGCATTTTCACACATCCGGCGATGGACACGTCTTCGACACTGTCAACACTCTAGAGACATTTAATGCGTACCAGTACAGAATTTATAAGTGAGATTTCTGCTCCTACAATTTCCATATCTTTCGATTTTCATCTTTTCGATTTCCTGGTAAAGGGGAGGTAGATGCGTATCGTATGTGTATGTGCTTTATTGTCTCGATCCCTTGTCACACCTCGCCATCGATGTGTTATGATGCATGAAGTTGATGCATACAAGGACATATTTTAAGTTACACACCACAATTTGACACTCCTTTAAGAAATAAAGGTTATAATGTAAGACTTGGAACGCGCAGATAGATTAATGACTACGTAAAATATGTCACCATCAACAGAATGTGCCGCAGCATTACTATCTTTTAGATACCCTAGTACTTAGAAATAACTCGGTAGAACATACAAATCTCCGCCTAATGACTTGTTGGACTCTTGATAGACATAGCTTACTTTCTTCTGTTGGGCACATTTAGAAGCGGATACCAAAAGCCCTCATGATGAGATTTGGACGAATAAAGGATACCATGAAAGCACTCTCCGAACAGTACTCTAATCACCGCAGATTGGAAAAGAGGCTGAAAGAAAATGTCATTAGTGAGGATGAGCTGGCCGGATGTGCCACGAGCTTGACTCCTCAGCACCATGTAGCCCTGAAAAGCAGAACTGTGAAGGGACGCGGTATAATGTCATACTGGCTTGGTCTTCATGTGGAACCAGCTGACCCCTACAAAGGAGGTAAAGTTCGGGCTAGGGTTGGACTTCTTCCAGTCAATTTATATGCATATAATTGACATGACAAGCATTAATTAACAATATTGGCGGAATGCCACGCTTGTTGCACCAAAAACCCAAGTTTTAATTCTCGTTTCTGTTCTTTGCATTTGGTTCGCCCATTTTCATTCTTCTTTGACAGTAGGTAAGTGAAAAAAAAAGTCTAATTGAGTAACTGGATAAAGTCTTTTTGAACCGTTTGCTTATATTGCTCAAAGGGTGATAGCCTTCCCAGCCCTCTTTTTGAATCTACAAAATCTGCAGTTTTAGTTAATATATATGCCGCTGAATCAAGCCCCCATTTTACTTGGTCATTGGATTATTTCTTTTTTGCTTTTCCTTTCTTTTTCCACTGATCAGCATTTGCCTGGCCTCGTGTAATGTTTCCTTTCAACGCCGGTTGCTGGAACCTCGAGTATATTTCCCAAAGACTTTTAGCCTTTATGTCTCCAGATGTCCAATTGGCACCAGGCGCTGATGGCTCCCCTGGAGGTTCAGTTGAGCTTAGAGGACATTTTCACTCCTTTATCGAAATTCCAAACTGGGAAACTGGCGTCGCGGACGCTGGAGCATCGATTACCATATTGGCATTTATTTATCCTACTGGAGGTAGCGGGCCAATAATCTGCTATGAGAGAAATGGTTATGGCGTTCAGATATGGCTCGAACAAGACGGACTCCACCCTAACATGGGAACGCTATCGGTTTCGTTGATTCGAAGAGACTTGGCAGAAGTTTTCACGATGAAAAAAACCGTTTTACACATTAGTGCTTGGAATTACATCGGTGTTTCTTACGATCACACATCTGGAATGGCGCGCCTGTGGCACAATGGAAACGAAGTGCAAGCTCACTTCGTCGGTCCGAACTTTTACTTAGCCACACAGTTCCCTATTCGAATAGGTGCTTTGGCCAAGCTTTGGCAACCTACTTTCTTCACAGGAAGAATATCCCATCTGCATATCTATTCCGAGGCATTGGGGATTGAAAAAATTCGAGCAGTTGGATGTATTCCTCAGAAAGGTGAATATTTCCAGATAAAGAAGACGGTCTGGAATAGGAATGCAATCAGTACGGTCTCAAAACAAAATTCTTCGATTTAAAAGGCACGACGTACAACTCTAAAGGGTTCAAGGCACTTTCCCACGTTGTAACTATCTACTTTTTTAAAATCAATTCTTCATCTTGAATCAAAACGCTTCTTGTTCGTTTCCCTTTGGATCAAACAAAAGGACACCATGTTGATGTAATCAAACACCGAGGTGCCTATGCGCGGACACAAAGATTCATTGTACATCTAGAAGTGTGAATTCGATCTCGCTGTCAACTTCTTTCTAAATTCCAAAACCATGTTATGCGATTTGGCTGAATGCTGAATGCTGATGGTCGTTTGTTTTGTGTATTATTTTAAAAACGCACCCTATAGCAAAAAATAAAAGCATATTTCTTAAGTTGTGATCCATGTCCGTTTTGGCCATTTGAAGCCAAAGATACTAGTGTCTGCCGGCAGGTTTGATGATTTTGAAGCTCTTTCCAAATGAGAAGGGTTGGCACGTCGTGGTGAGAGGACTCGCCTGCCACAAATGTGGCCCTGCCTTTATTACCGTACTCAGGTTAAATATTATCATTATCGTTATCTTTACATTACCATTTTCATTGGTAAATGAGCTGAAAGCTTTTTAACGTGCACTTGCATAGGATACAAGCTTGATGTGGAGTCGGTAGCCATGTCCACTGAAGAAGAGTTTGACAAGAGCAACACAGGAGCTGCAAATGAAGCGGGGGGTAGTGATAATGACGAGGAATTTGAAGGAGATACACAAGAGGACAACCAAAGGGCCCCTGATGTCAGATTTGAGGCTTACGTCATAGAGGAGCAGAGGATTCTGGACGGTGATGATGACGTCATCTGGTTCGACGAGAGGTCCGCGGTCGATGAGGCTGCGAACGAGTCATCGGATAATGTTGATCTGATGCAAACAGCGAAAGATGTCAAAGGAGGCCTACAAGGTAGCGGCTGGAAATTCCAAAATCCCGCTCGGGTAAGGCAGAGGATAAAGAAAATCGTTCAGAGAGAACTTAAAAAGCAGGACTTGATGAGCAAAAAAGAGGCTTCCATGGTAAGAACTTGAAATGCCAATTCCCTAAGTACTCGTTTATTGGATTCGATTTCAAAAAGGTATATTGACTATTAACTACAGTCTAACCCCCCACGACAGTTAACAGCCCTCTCGATTCCTCCTTCAGCCAACTAAATAGGGAGCTTAAGCATGAGCAACGCCGACGACAAACTGAGACGACGATGACGTCAGGGCCAAGGACGTCGCTGAAAAATAGAATCGTTACTAAGCTTACCAATCATTCGGAGTCGTTCCGCGTGCAAAGTGCAACTAAAAAATATCTAGGAATTAAAATGGTATTAACGAGGTTGAAGTGTGGAGAAAAAAATGAAAATTGATTGTTTTCTGCTTACGTTTTGCATAGAACCTCAAATTTGTCATTTCACGCCGTTAGAGGAGGGCAAACCAAACGTGCTAAAATTTAAAACGCATACGTAGAGCGTGGAGTGGCATTGGCTCATTAAACCTATACGGTTTGGGGGCGTTCTAGTTGCGGTTCGTTTTCGTCAGCGGAGCATCATCCATAGGGGGAGGGGACAAATATATTGTCGAGAGATTCATTGTCTAGAGATTCATTTTCTATGCCAATTCCCTCCATCATTTTTCCAAGTCTGTAGAAACCTGTTTTGGAATTTTCAGTCATATATATATACATCTACATCTATATCTATATACATTTGTTCATTAAATATTAATTCATTTGTACAATCAATGACTTTAAATCCTATCGAATCTTATTTCAGGTTAAAAATGTGTGGAATTTGGCCGAGAGAGACCGTTGGCGCCTGTATCGTAGATGGGTGCACGATGCTTTTGAGTGGTGTCACAGAGAAATTGCCCAATTACAAGAACTTTTTGATATACAGGCAAGCTGTCTGAAAGAATTAAAGGAAGAAGAAGATCTGTGTATACTCGCAAAGGCAGACGTCATCGGGATGACAACCACAGGTAACGCAGAATGTGGAACCGTTTAGGTTTTTAAGGCCCTGTTTACAAGGAGGGAGGGTAACCCTAGTGCTAGGGTTACCCTAGCAAGAGGGTTACCCTACCACTTCCACATTTCTTCTTTTGTTCATCGGCGTGTTTACAAGGCAGCTAGGGTTACCCTGGCGCTAGGGTAACCCTATCTGAGTGCCAGGGTTACCCTGGTGCCAGGGTAACCCTAGCTGCCTTGCCTGCCTTTTTAGCGGTTTCCATTGTGTTTGTGATGCTGGCGGTTACCAAGCACACAAAGTTGTCCCGGTGGTAGGGTGACCCTACCTGTGAAACTTTGCTTGTAAACCCGAGCTATCTTTGACCTTCCTGCTAGGGTAACTCTAGCAGTAGAGTTACCCTACCTGCTTGTAAACAGGGTCTAAGTCTATAAATATGTCATCATCCGAGTTACACTACAGGCGAAGGTTAGGGTTACTTAATAGATCGTTTTCATCGTGAAGTCATCAAATCGCGAGGTTTTCTGCATTTTTATCTGCAGCACCTTGAAGATAATCTCGAACTAAATTGTAATGGGACATTCTGTGATACATATATGGCGTAAACAACACGTGTGTAGAACGAAGAACCGATCGGTGGTTTTGTGCTCTTGTAACGCACAAACCGGCTACGCGATCAAACTCGGCTACGCGATTAAACCGTGTGACGTTAACCGTGTGACGTTCATTACATTGGTGGCAGCGGTGGGATCTTAGTGAGCGGAAATGAGCGACCACGAAGAGAAAATGCCCGAAGGAGCCGAAGGCGGTCTTCCAGCGAAAATGGCGCCAAAACAGCAAACGTCGAAATTACCAAAGAGTACATCGCAGGAGGAGAGCTCGGAAATGCAGCAGCTGGTGAATACCTTATCCCAGGCGTTGAAGCAGAGCATGGCGGTGTCTACCGAAACGGAATCTAAGAGGAACGTACGAGCACCTCGTGTTTATTCGGTGGGTCAAAATTTCAAAACATGGCTATCGCAGTTTCTTCAGTATGCAAATTTGGTACATATCAAACTTTCAGATCGCCGGGCGTATTTGCTCACCCTGCTGGATCAACCGGCTTACAAAGCAGTAGAACTTCTAAAGCTGTCAGCGTCGCTAACCTTTGAAGAATTCACAGCGAAGCTGGTTGAAAGATTTGATTCGGGCAAGACAAAGGAAGATTATAAATTGCAGTTGCGGGCTAGGTGTCAAAGGCCCAACGAAGATTTTGAAGGATTCGCCGACAGTGTGATGGAATTGGTGGAAAATGCCTACCCAGAGGCGGCTTACTCGTTCAAGGTGGAACTGGCGAGAGACCAGTTTATTCAAGGAGTGGCGATCAGCAATGAATTGCGAGAAAAAGTATTCATGAGTCAACCGGATTCTCTTGTGGAGGCTGTTCGTGTTGTTCGTCGATTAGAAAGTGCTCGTAAAGCTTGTCAGGCCGTGCCAGCGGTTGAGAAGAAAAAGTCCGTGAATGTTGTGAGTGCTTCAGCGGAGAGTGAGAAAATTTCGACAGAGATTCGTGAGCTCAAGGAACTGGTTCTTGGTATGAATGAAAAGATTCGTGACCTGGAACGAAAAGCTGAAACGACTTCGACCGCGCGGCGCCGTAATGAGTTGGTGTGTTTTGCTTGCCGCGAACCTGGCCATTTTGCTCGAAATTGTCCACGCAGAGAAGGGGGAAACAGAGCTCGGGGCCTGCCAAGGGCCAGGCAGTCCCCGTGAGACCTGAAGTAGTGGCCCAAGCATCAGTAGTCGCCAATGAGGTACGCAACTCTACTTGTGTAAACAACAAGGTGCTCTCAGTAACATCAGACTCTGGAATCTATGTTACAGGAATTGTGAATCATAGTGTGACTTGTATATTGCTAGACACTGGTGCGACCGTTAGTGTTTTAAATGAAGGAACATGGAGAAAAAGTGGGCTTGTCTCAAAACTCGAGCCAGTCACCGGGACTCTGACTACAGCAAATGGAAATAAATTAACAGTTCTGGGAGAAACAAAAGTTAGATTTCGTCTAGGAAACCTTGATTGCTTTTGGCAAGTTATGATTGTGCGAGGCCTATCCCATGACTGCATACTTGGCTCATATTTCTTTCAGCACTTTCAATGTCAAATCCACTATGACACTGGAACCTTCGTACTTGGAGCTACTGAAATTCCAATCAGGTACTGCAAGGTTACACCTAGTGTTTGTAGAATTTTTCTGTGTGACGACATGCAAGTGGAACCTGGGACTGAACAAGTGATAGGGGCTAAATTGGAGAGTGGATTTGATCATAACATTGGGACTCCTGGGATTTTGGAGGAGTCAAGGGAACTAAGAAGCAAATCAGAAATCAATATAGCTCGTTCCTTAGTTATCCCCAGGGATGGACTGACTCTGGTGAGAGTTGCTAACTTTTCTGACAGGCCAATCAGACTACAGGCAGGTCTTCCAATTGCCGAATATCATCCCGTTAGTAGTGGGGATGGCCGTGTTGTTCTACTGGAGCCCGATCCAGATTCCACGAGCGTCCCTCAGGCATCTTGCTTGTTTATTGACAGACCGGGTATGGCAGGAGAGAAGCCTAACGAGGATGGAAAGTGGAGGTCAGAATTGCAAGGTAACCTGGAGGGGCTTTCAGAAGACCAAAGAGATCAGTTTTTGTCTCTGGTAACTGAATTCGAGGATATCTTTGCGAAGGAAAACTCTGACTTAGGAAAGTCTGGCCTCCTAGAACATGCCATTGACACGGGTGACTGCGAGCCAGTGAAACAGCCTCCTCGCCGAGTACCACCCTATCAGCGAGAAGTTATCGATCAGCAACTGGAAGAGTTGCTACATGCAGGAAGGATTGAACCGTCTCAAAGTCCTTGGAGCAGTCCGGTGGTACTTCCTAGGAAACACGATGGGACATACCGTATGTGCATTGATTACCGCAAACTTAACCAGTTGACGACGAAGGATGCCATACCACTGCCCCGGACAGATGACGTTTTAGAAGCTTTGGGTGGAGCTCAGTGGTTTACCAGCTTCGATTTGGCCTCAGGGTACTGGCAGATGCAAGTGAAAGAAGAGGATAGGCCCAAGACTGCTTTTTCAACTCATCAGGGACAATTCCAGTGGAGGGTCATGCCATTCGGGTTGACAAACGGACCTGCTAGCTTCACTCGGTTAATGAATCTAGCACTCAGTGGCCTTACCTGGACTCATTGTCTAGTGTATTTGGACGATATCATCATCTGGTCTTCAACCTTTGAAGATCACCTCCACCGCCTACGGCTGGTGTTCGATCGTATAAGAACTGCTGGTTTGAAACTGAAGCCTAGTAAATGTCACTTCCTCAGAAAAGAAGTTGCTTTTCTCGGAAGCCGTCAAAACATGGCCGGTACCACAGAATATGAAAGAGCTCCAAAGCTTCCTGGGCCTTGCTGGTTATTACAGAAAGTTCATCTTGGGATTCTCCATTATTGCGGAGCCGCTCTATAAACTGTGTAGGAAGAATGTACCGTTTCGTTGGCAACAGGAACAGCAAGCTGCATTTGAGGAGCTGAAGAATCGTCTGGTGAGCGCACCAGTACTAGCTTATCCCGATTTCAGCTCTGCAGCTGGGTCTTTCATACTTGATACTGATGCAAGCCAATACCTAGGAATTGGAGCGGTTTTGTCTCGACAGGAACAGGATGGGACTGAGCGAGTGATCGCTTATGGTAGTCGCTCCTTGAATGAACATGAAGGGAACTATTGCACCACTCGTTTGGAAATGCTTGCTTTAGTGAGTTTCGTTGACTACTTTCGATACTATTTGTTAGGGCGGAAGTTTTGTATACGAACTGACCATCAATCATTACGATGGTTGACGTCCTTTAAAGAACCCCAAGGACAGGTGGCTCGTTGGCTCGAGCACCTTCAGGAATATGATTACGAGATCCAACATCGGCCCGGGAAGCAACAATGCGGACAGTTTGTCTCGACGGCCTAGGCGGGATCATGGAGAATGCCCCTCGTGTGTTCCACCTGCGGAACCGCAGATGGCAACAGTCACCAGCAGGCCTCCCAGTGGTCAACACCAGGATGATAAAAAGGACCTGTGGTCACCAAAGAAGGTGGCTGAAGCTCAAGGTCGGGATCCTGATATTGGCCCAGTTGTAGATCAATTGTCACGGGAGTGGAAGACGCCAACTGATGAGGAGCTCCAACCCTTGAGTAGAGCAACAAGGGAAATCTGGGCACAGTGGGAACTGTTAGAGCTACGAGAAGGAGTACTCTATTTGCAGTAAGCTGAGGGAACTTCCACAGCTGAGAGCAGGATGGTTTTACCTCAGGCGCTTGTTAAGGAAGCACTCACCAGAGTTCATGATGCTCCAGCAGGTGCCCATCTAGGAAGGATGAAGACCTTGAGAAAGATGAAAGCCAGGTTTTGGAGACCAGGGCTGACAAAAGCAGTCCATCGGTACTGTAGCAGTTGTCTGACATGTGCCAAGTGTAAATCCAGACCTAAACCGAAAGCACCCCTACATCCGATACCTTCTGGAAACCCTATGCAGAGGATCCACATTGACATTGTCGGTCCCTTGCCACGGTCTCAAAGGGGAAACGGGTACATTCTGACTGTGCAGTGCAGTTTTACAAAGTGGGCTGAGGCGTTTGCAATTCCCGATCAACGTGCCACAACTTGTGCCAGGGTATTGGTAAAGAACTGGGTGTGTTGATATGGTGTGCCAGACAGCATACACAGTGATCAGGGAAGAAACTTCGAGTCCCAGGTGTTTGAGGAAATGTGTGTTTGCTGGAGATCAACAAAACACGGTCCACTGTGTACCAACCTGAGGGTAATGGACAGATTGAGAATCTGCACAAGACTTTAAAGAGCATGCTGAAGGCCAGAGTTGAAGATGATCCACAGGGTTGGGATGAACAACTAGATTACTGCATGATGGCTTTCAGAAGTAGTGTCCACTCCTCCACAGGACATACACCTTTTGAGCTTATGTTTGGACGGGAGATGCGGATACCCTTGGATGTGATGATGAGCAGAACCGAAGTTGATGAGAAGAACTACTCAGAGTTTGTCAGTGACCTTCAGAACAGGTTAGAAACTGCATACCGTGATGTGAGGCATAGTCTGAAAGTAGCTCAGCATCGACAGAAAGATGCTTATGACAAGGGAATAAGACACATGGTGTTTCGAACTGGTGATCTGGTGCTATGCTACACTCCACAACTGAAGCCAGGTGAAGCAAACAAATTCCATCAACAGTGGGAGGGCCCATTATAGATAGTGGAGCGCATCACAGACGTCACGTATCGGGTGAAGAAAGTGAGGGGACATTCCAGGAGATCTCAAGTAGTTCATTTTAACAACCTGCAGTTGTACCAGAGAAGGCAGGAAGAAAGGATAGACGAACCGGCTGCTGGCGTGTGTCAGTGGATGTACCTCAAGGTGGAAGAGACGAATGTGAACAGGTACCACCAGTGTGTGGGGAGGTGGAGTCAGTGGAGCCTGACACCGTTACCAGTGGAGCTGAAGAAGAGGCTATCGGGGTGGCAGCTAGAAATAAGCTTTTTGATGAGATTGTTTATGTGCCAGACAAGAGCAAGTATTGTTCCGGCTTTGCTGATACGGTTTCAGTTGGAGAAATCAAACAAGGTGGTGAACATGATCAAGAAGTGGCCATGCCAGCTACGGAGGGAGGTGGACCGCTGGAAGATGTTCAAAATGGTCACACGAGATGAACAGGAGGCTGAAGAAGAACAGCTAGGTAGCCACACCTAAAGACCAGTATGCGTAAGGAAACCTCCAGCCGTTATGGTGAATGGATTCTAAATAGTTTACAGCTGATGTCGGACCGCTTGAAGATGTTGGAGGACAAGCAAAGAATGGACAAGGAGCGGATCAAGAAGCTGAGACCAAAATTGCTGAAGAAGGCTAGAGCATTGCGGGAACTTTGAAACTGTTCTTTCTTCCAGAGAGATACACCTTCAGGAGTCTTTCATAAGAGACTGAACTGATTGACTTTATTTTGTTTTATTACCCCGTGTGATTTTGAGTCTGGAGATTCCTTTTTAGGGAGGGGATAGTGTAATGGGACATTCCGTGATGTATATATAGCGTAGGATGAGGTCGACGAAAACACGGTGTAGAACGCGAGAGTCAGTCTCGGTGCTTTGTGCTTTGTAAAGTTCTCAGCTACGTGATTAAACCGTTAAGCGACGTCAGAATTTTCCGTGTGACGTTCATTACACTGCTGCTTGTACACACTGACCACCAACAAAATGCGAGCAAAGATCCTAGTTTTGCAATCATCTGTAATACCGAACCTCTGTGATTTATTGTCAAACCACCATTTCCGGTTTTCCGAGAAAAGGTTTCGCTCAAGCCAAGGTTTTGGTTTTCCAAGAGAAAAAAACACCCCCACACAAAGCCACAAACCAGCGAAACCTATGAAGGTGTAAAAATGGAGAAATCCATGACGAGTCCGAGCTTTGGTCAGGGTGAACTCGAACACTCACAGAGGTTCCAGAGGTGCTATTGGAAACACTATGCCTGACATTGTTGTTCTGCGGTAAACGTCATGCCGTATCAGTGTTGAAAAGCATGGCTCTGCGAAGGCCCTGTGTAGAACCTCGAACTAAGGGTCATTTCATGATTATTCTATTGTTCTCCAGTATGATCGAGTACATCAAAGAAGAACGTCTCCAAACTGCAAAGTGTCCAGAATTTTGCTGCAAGACTTGTCACAGGCTCGAGACAATTTCAACACATAACACGTCCTGAGGGACTTAAATTGGCTTCTTGTTAGTAGTATGCTGACATATACGGTTGGCAGTCTCATGTTTAAATGTGTTAAGGTATCAGTGTACCCCAAATGACCATCATACTTCGGCGCCGCTTTATGCAAACCCTACAAAAGTATATATTTTCTGAAAGCTTAATAATTGTAGATTACGATGGTATATTCATTAACATAAAAAAACTTACGGTTTTCCAAATATAGCGCGCTATTTCTCAAAGTACAGAGGTTCACTAATCAAGTTCGTTTCCGGTCGGATTTGAGCAGGAGAACGCGATTAATATCGCTATGTCTTC